>LNKV01000082.1:30062-77008 GCA_001465935.1 Clarireedia homoeocarpa
GCCTTTGAATCTCTTCTTTAAGGATTCCCTGAGCAGTAGGAGTAGACCTATTCCGGCCTCGCCGACGTATAGTATTACCCCCGAATCACCTATTCTATATAGTCCCTAAGGACTTATTACGACAATGTATCGAACACCCCCCAACCAACCTCAAAACAGAGGCCAGGCAGGTCGTTCTATATCGGCTGAGCAAGCTGGCTCGCCTTCTCGTAGTGCTTCGCAAGGCACTACCACTATTCTCGACACCCAGCTTGGTACTCAGGATACTCTTGAGGCCAGCCAAGCAACACCCCAAGCTACACACCAAGCAGGAGATGAGTCCGCCTCGGATTCTCAACATTACTCCCCCCCTCCTGCACAACCTACTATACGACAAAGCCATTCGCAACCACCTGCGACCCCTGCACCTCAACTTAGCCAAAATGTAGACGCTGGTCGTCGACGTCGAGGCAAGGGTAAAGGAAAAGCGGTTTAAAGAGCTCCTTCAGTTGCATTATCTACTGACTTAATGACTGTACTAATAGCCTAAATGGTGGAGATGCAAGCCCAATTCCAAGCGCAACTGATAGCTTAAAATACCAAGTACACTGCGCTGGCAGATCAGATTAAAAAACAGTTATTGCTTTAGCCGACAATTAAGTATGACTTACCTAGCGCCCCTCAACTATTGCCACCATATCAGTTGCATAGCTCACAACCACCTGCTCCCCTACGCCAATATAACACTACTCTAACTACATCGAGCTATATATTATTTAAGGTCCTGTATTTGGCTAATAAGCTCTCTGATAGAAAAAAGCCTACTGCCCGGTTATAGAGAAAGCTTGTTGCAGATCGAATTAGCTAGTACGAATATAGCTTTATTAATAATAATACTAAACGCTTATTTATACTAGACTAATTAGAAGGCTTGGCCCTCGAGTATTATAAAGGATTATATATCTAGGACAATATTATATCCGAGTAAATAATCAATAAGGTAGCTAACTTCCTGATAGATCCGGCTAAGCGCTAGTATACCCAAGATATATATATATACTTTATCTAGCTCGAAGACCAATCCTTTAAGCTCTTCTACTAACAGTTCGAGCTTCTAGCTAGTATTACTAGTAAGATCAACTTAAAGGATAAGTATTAAGACTTTATTAGGAAACTGAATAATGATTATCGAATATATTCGCTTATAAGTTATATTAGAAATAAGGATTATAAGGCTGATATATAAGTACTTTAATACTTAGATACGAATAATACTAGTATTATAGTAAGTAAGCAAGCTCGATAGGCCTCTACTAAAGTAGTAGCGATTATAATAAACTATTAAGATCGAGCTACTATTTATACTAAAAGCCGGTAGGCACTTCAAGGCTAACCCGATATCCTTACTACTACTCTATTTATATAGCTACCCTTACTTACTAATATATTATATTACTTCTCCTCTAGCCAAAGAGCTATCCTGCTAGTTAGTGGCTTTACTCGAAGCTCTCCCTCCTTTGTTTTCAATACTCGAGTCTAGACCCTTTACTATATAATAGATAAAGTCGAGTATAAGCTTTATAAAGATATAATAGAGGAAATAGAGAAAGAAGATAATATCCTAGTTAAAGTCTAGACTAAAGCTATAGCTTATACGAAGTAATTGGAAATAGACCGAGTAAAAGATAGTATTTAGATAAAGACTCCTTTTTAGATAGCTTGAAAGATATAAGATATTTAGATTTAACTAAACTGATAAGCGGAAACTATATAATAATATTATATAAACTAGTAAAAAATAATATCTTCTATCAAACCAAGGCTCTTATTAACTCTAGAGTAAATAGCTTTATACTAATTAATATTTCTTTTCTTTAACGACTTTATTATAATCTTAAGCTTATAATTAAATACTTGAAGATGTTTTTATAAGTTAAAGGATATAATAGCTAGAGTAGACTTCTAATTACTTATTATATTTTAATAAACCTTATAATTAATAGTTGTATCTAATTATTTACCTCTTTTCTAATTATCTACTTAGGTATATATATAGTAATACTAGGATATAAATAGCTTGCTAAGAATCGAGTATTGGTCGACTATATCTAAAGACGTTTTATTTAGTTCAAAGAGCTACCTATAAACTAAATATATATAAAATCTTATAATATTGAGACTTACTTATACGAGCTCGAGGTAATAAACAGAGCCTATTAAATTGATATAGAATATCGGAACTATAAATTTGATTAGAATTATTTAGACTTAAAAATTTATTAGAAATAGCTGTTTTTTATTAATATAGTTACTATTAAAAAACAATATATAAACGGAAAAACATTAAATTTACTTGTTATATATTTATTACCCTACTTCTAAGTAAATCTGCTAAATATTTTAGACAATAGCCTGGCTTCCTCTACTAAAGACAAAGCTATCCTAGTTACAAAGGGCTTATCTTATAAGGTTTAAATTAAATATTCTATTATCTATATAGAAAAAGAGCTGAAACTAGTTGAGTCTATAGCTCTTATACTTAATACTAAGTCTAAGAGACTCTCAAAACCTCTCTAGATCCCCTCTATATAATATAAACTAAGTACTATAGAGATATATACAATCTCTACTATAGCGATAACTTGTATTTATAAAAAAGATAATAATAATAAACTCTTTATAGTTACTTTGTAAAAGGTCGATAGTCTTATTAACTAGTAAAAAGAGTAGTAAATATCTAAGCAAAACTTAGCTACTCTAGTCGTATAGTTACTAGCCTCGACCGACCGTTCTACTACTATATACTCTTTTATAAATATTGATAATACTGAACTACTTGTACTAGCTAAATATATAGTATATATATATATATTCTTAAAGTCTAAGTTCAACCTCCTTCTATCTTATCGCTTATATAACTATAAGATCTAATTGAAGGGCGACGGAGAAAAAGCTTTTAAGTATAGCTCTCTTTATAAGATATCGCTAGAAGAGCTAGAAGTAGTTAAGGAATATATTATAAATAACTTATTTAAAAACTTTATTAAACTAAGTTAAATACCTTTTATAGCTCCTATCTTATTTATAAAAAAACCTAATAGTTCTTTTTGTTTATATATTGACTTCCGAGCTCTGAATACTCTTACTCGTAAGAACAGATATCTATTTCTATTTATTAATAAGACTTTAGTTAGGCTTTTAAAAGTAAAAGTTTTTACTAAATTAGATATCTGTTAAGTATTCTATTGTATTTATATAGACCCGGCCTCTGAGGAGTATACTATATTCTGTATATAGTATAGAGTATATAAATATAAAGTTATACTATTTAGACTGACTAATAGTCTAGCTATATATCAGTATTATATAAATAATATTTTATTTGATTTTCTTAATATTTTTTATATTACTTATTTAGATGATATTTTGATTTACTCGGAAAATAAGCTTAATTATATAGTCTATATCACCTAAGTACTTCAACGACTTAAAGATACTAGTTTGTAAACTGACTTTAAGAAATACAAGTTCGATATTAAATATATAAAGTACTTTGACTTTATTATCTCAATTAATAATATCGAAGTTGATCTCGAAAAAGTTACTATTATTAAAGAATAGAGATACCTGATAACTATAAAAGGTATTTAGTTATTCTTAGGCTTCTATAACTTTTATCGACAATTTATCTATAACTTTAATATAATTATAAAGCCTTTTATTAATCTAATAAAGATTGTAACTCGTTTTAACTTCGATACTAGCTATTAGTAGTTATTTAATATACTTAAGGAAATACTGACTTCTACTTTACTTCTATAGTATTATAACTATAATCTCCTTTATATACTCGAAACTGATATATCGGACAGAGTTGTAGTAAGTGTACTATTCTAGAAATATAGTGATAACTAGTTCCCAGTTATATACTTCTTAAAAACGATATAACCGGCTAAACTTAATTATAAGGTTTATAATAAAGAAATACTTACGATTATAAAGTTATTTTCGTACTAGTATACCGAGCTTATAAGTACTCTATACTAAATCCGAGTTTATACCGATTATAAAGCTTTAGAATACTTTATAATAATCAAAGTACTTAATATCTAGTAAGCTCGATAGACCGAACTTCTAGCTAATTATTATTTCCTTATTGTATATTACTCTAGTAAGAACAACTTCGTAATAAATACTCTTATCTAGAAAGAAGATAAATTAGGTTTTTAAAATAAGTCTAAGAAAGAGTGATATATCTAGTAATTGTTTAAGGATAAGAAGCTAGACTTTTGGATTTTAGTTTTCTATATATACGATTATTTTAATAAATCTGCTTTCGAAGTGAATACTTTTACGAATTCTATAAATCTTATTAATCTAGTTACCTATATTTTATAGGCGAACTACAATTATAATTCTTTATAAACTTTACGAATTATAGTAAATCGAAGAGAATCAAAGTCTAAATCTAAGTTCGAAGTCAAAGAAGGCTTATTACTTTATAAAAGCCGTTTTATTATTCTTAATACTAAGAATCTAAAGACCTTTCTTATTCGCGAAATATATAACTCTGTTATTATAGTTTATCTAGATATCAGAAAGACCTACTTGCTTCTTAAAAAATATTATTACTAGTACTTTATAAGAAAGAATATTACTATATATATCCGCAATTGCTATATATATTATCGAAGCTCGGTTCTAAGAGATAAGACATCCGGCTTACTTTACCTATTACTAGTTCCGACCTATATATAGGAATATATTATAATAGATTATTATAGTTTCAATAAAGATAAGTATAGATATAATAATATACTTATTATTACCGACCGTTTATCTAAGTAAGCTATTACAATCTTATACTACAAGACTGTTATTATAAAAGATTAGACTAAACTCTATATTTTATATATCTACTAGTACTATAGTCTACTTATTATAATACTATCCGACTATAAACTTTAGTTTATATCTTTATTCTAAACTAAGTTTAATAATATCTTCGGAATTAAGGTCAAGCTTTCTACTACCGATTATCTCCAGACTGACAAGTAGATAGAAGTCTATAACTAGTACTTGTAAAAGTAACTAAGATCTTTCGTTAATTATTATTAAGATAACTAGTCTGAATTCCTATTAATAATAAACTATATATAACTAACTCTATTATATTCTTCTTTTAGTAACTTGCCCCTCTTCGAAGTACTTTACAGATATACTCTTAGAGCTATATAAAATTAGAAGCTAACTAAACGTCTCTCGGTCAACGACTTCAATATCTAAAATATCTGTATTTATACCTGCTGTAATCGTGAAGCTTTAGAATATATCTACTCTATTATTATAGCTACTTAAAAGTAAATAGCTAAATAAATAAATAAATATTATTGGCTAGTAGACTTTTAAGTTAGCGATTATATCTAGTTAGATATACGATATCTACTAATACAACAGCTATCTAAGAAGCTGGATTACCCTATTAGTAAATACTTTAAGGTCTTAGAATATATTAGTTACTTTTATCGTCTGGATCTACTTAGTACTATACGAATCTATAATATATTCCCGGCCGACAAGTTAAGGAAGGCAGCTAATAATCTATTACCGGGCTAGTATAATAAACCACCCCCGCTAATTAATATAACGGAAATAGACGAATATAAGGTAAAGCAAGTACTAGTCTATTGTTTAAAACGAAGGTCATTAGAGTATTATATATAATAAAAAGGCTATAACGTTGACCTAGCTTAGTACAAAGTATCGGATCTCAAGATATCCCCGGCACTGTTTCGAGACTTCTATCGAGCTAACCCAAAAGTGCCTGGCCCCCCAGTACTTCTCCCCGAATAGCTTCGATTATAGGAATCTGGAGAAGACGACTATAACTATACTGAGGGAGACTATCTGATAACTACGGTAAATAAGAAGTGATTCCTGGACTTTATAACGCCTAAAGTATAAGGTTAAACTGAGATACTAGTATTATTATTCTTGTAGTTACATTATATTTATTTATTACAGACTATTTAGGTTATTTATATTTATTCAAGAAGAAACCTTAAAGATATACAATTAAGACAATAATTAATAAAGTAATTAGGACGCTCGAGGGCGAGCTTTTTTGGAAGGGGGGGGGTGATATAATGATTCTGACCGAATTATCACGATACTATATAAGGACATGACCTCCCTGGGGGTGAGTTAGACATTAAGTATATATTAGTATATATTAGTATATATGTGATTAAGCATATGACCTCTTTCTGTATATAAGCCTTCGGATCCTTATAATCCTCTTAGCTCTTTAGTTGTTAATTCTAAGGTCATTCAGTGTCTTTACTAGCAGTCTCGTCACAGATATAGGCAGAGATTCTGTAACGAAGCGTTAACTTAAAGCACTATACTTGAAGCAGGTGTTTATACCGAAAGTGGTTAAAGTTATAGCAGATATCTTCAAGCGTTGGTGCTATAGTGATAGTAGATACTCTAATATAAAAGGAGCTTGTTGGATTCGTGGATCTAATTACTATAAAATCTCTTATATAGAGTAGGAGTATTGGGCTCAACTTATTATATAGAAAATAGGTATAACGACTATTGAGCAACTGCCTATATAGATGGTTCTTAATTAGATTGAGAAAGGAGAACTATACGATATAAAGAGATATAGTAAATATAAAGAGAAGGAATCTCTTATATCTATAGCTCCGAATACAGTATTGAATATATCTAATATATCTAATATACTATATTAGTATCTATAACCTCCACTATTTGTACCTATATTTCAACCTTGGCAATATCAATATCCTTAAATACCTGTTTTATCTCCGCAAGCTCTATCGACACTGTTATCACTTTCTACAACCTCTGCAACGACTTTAATACCTCCCCTATCGATCTAATCTTCGTCGCTTATATAAGGAAGCGATAGCGAGGATGATTTATTAGATTTATATAGTAGATAGCTTCAAGAGTATGAACCTAATCCTAGACGTCGAAGTACGGTTGAACAGACAATAGTAGTACTCAAAGACTACTAGTACGATATCTCGGTTATATATATTTTAAATAAAGTTGAGGATATCCTACCAGGTATTTTATATACAATTAAGTCCTGTATTACTATATTTAAGGCGTTCCGAAAGGAGCAGATATAGCAAAAAGAGGTTATAGCTTAGGAAGTACTATTGAATATAGTATATAGAGGGTAAGGTATAATAAGGAAAGATTGAGCTTCTTTTATTTCGTAGTTTCTAGCAATCTAAATAGACTTAAAGGTCCCTGAATCCTGTATTCTTGAAGTGATTTAATATATGTCGACCTACTATATCGCTGGTTCCAACCTTCTTAATAGCCTATTCTAGATATTCTTGATAATTATCGAAGTGTGCCTTCTTCTTATAGTAGCTCCTTCGAATAAAGCCCTTTAGATTATTAAAGCCCTCTTCAATAGGATTAAGATTAGGAGAATAAGATAACAGATATTTAATGAAAACCTCTTTGTGTAAATAGGCTGTTTCGATAGCTTCTTTATTTATATGATAAATCGGTGTATTATCTATAATGATTATAGATCTTTCTTCTGGGAATGGATTGTAGAGCGGTAATAGAACTTCGATCATAAAGTGCTCAAATAGATCTGTATTGTATATACCTTGGAAAGTGGTTGAAGTAATAAACCCTTTTATTATATATACAGCTAAAAGAGAGATTCGTAGCTAATATTCTAGGAAGTACTCTACTACTGTAGGTATACCATATTTCGAATATCTATATATACGATCTCCAGTTCTTTTATCGCTCCTAGATTCATCAATAGCGACGAATATATTTATAGGGAGCGGCTGGATTATAAACAGTTATACAGATCTGAGCTCCTTGTTCCTTTGTATTACTACTGCCTTTATCTTCTTCCTTATAATCTCAATCCGTTTTAAACACCTCTGAATAGTAGAAAGATCGATATCGACATTGTATACTTCGAGGAGGAAATACTTGATCTCATCCAAATATAGCTATAGTTGTATACTTAATAAATACTCAACTGTATAGTCTATATAGGGTGTAATAACGCGAATCTGACCACCTGTACGAGCCGCTGGAGCTTTACCAGCTATTATACGTTCTTTATATTTATAAACCGTTCGTAGAGAGATATTGAACTTCGTAGCAAGAGATTGTAAATATATACGATTGAGGGTTGTACTTACCTCTAATAAAGTATCCTCGATCCGAGTAATAGTGATAGCATCGAGGTTAGGCGCTATAATAATGATCCTATATTGGAGCGTTAGAAATAGAATATTGAGAGCTTCAATTTGAGCTATTAACCTTTTAATTTAAGTACGTTGTTGTTGAGTTATTCGATAATTATTATTTATAATGATGATCCTGATGAGGGGTGTCGCAAAAAAGTGGTGTTTTTAAAAAAATAAGGTTTGTGAATCCAGTTATGCAAAGGGTTGTAGGACTACACGCTTCTCATTTGGCAGTGAGATATCAGAGTTCTTACCACAAGCGGGGGTGCCCCAAGGATCACCGCTCTCTCCGATACTCTTCCTGCTCTACAATGCAGAACTTATTCGGATATGCTCACTCCCAAGGCAAGGACTACATGTAGGAGGGTTTGTCGACGATATATACTTAATTGCAATAAGCTCGAGCACAGAGACTAATTGCAGCAAGCTCGCTGATGTGCACCAGAAGATCCTAGGATGTGCTCAGCGCTACGGGATACGTTTTGCACCGGCGAAGTACGAGCTCGTTCACTTTACAAGAGCACGGAACAGATTTAACCTAGCAGCCACGATCCAGCTCGGACAAGGAGCAGAGTGTGCCCCGTCACCGAGCGTACGAGTACTCGGCGTTTGGCTGGATACCAAGCTCAATTGGAAAGCACATACAAAGGTAGTACGAGAGAAGGGCGCTATAGCACTAATGGCGCTCAGTAGGCTCAACCAGACAACCTGGGGCCCGACACTACGCCGAGCACGAGTCTTGTACACAGCATGTATACGTACCGCACTAACGTACGGAGCAGAAGCATGGCACGAACCTGGAAAGAGAGGTGCAGTCGAACAAGAGCTTGAGCGAGCAGGTACACTCAAGCCTGAGAAGCAAGCATGGGAAGCACAATGGGCGAAAGGTGTAGCTAAATGGTACAGCATAGCAGCAAAGAGCTCGATACTAGGCAAGGGCAGGCTCAAACTGCATAAGGGACTCAGCAAAGCAGAAAGCGCAATACTTATCCAGAGCAGAACAGGGCGGACGAGCTGTGCACACTTCCTAAATATACGGGGTGTACCAGGCTACGAATCCCCGGTCTGTACATACTGCTACACTTGTACGGAAACAGTAGAGTATATTCTCCTATACTGCAATGCCGAGCGGGCAAGAAGGCAGTGGCGAGGAGGAACAACTATTACTGAGCTGCTTGACAGCCCAGATCGAGCGCAGCAGGTAGCCAAATGGCTGATTCAGAGCGGGCGGTTCGAGCACTTCAGGCTCGCTAACCAGCTACAATATGAGTAGTAAGCCTGAGAAATGACTGAGCAGTATAGCTACGAAGGAGAAGAGCAGGGTGTGCATATATAAGCGGGAAGCGCAAAGCGGCGCGATCAGTAGTTTTGTCCGGAGAGGTTCTATTGATATAATAAATTAGATTGAGCTCCCTCATGGCTAGTGCCGCGCGCACCAGCTAGCGGGTTAGAAATAATAAATAAATAAATATAAAAGTCTGCGAGAGTATATAAATATAAACTAAATAATCAATTTAACAGAGAAATATATTTTGCTCTTTGATACCCCAATTTTCCCAGTCTCTATAGCCTTTAGAGCCAATTGAAGATAGTCTAAGAGCCTCAATTTCTTGCGGAACCTTGTGTAGTGTTTTGCTCGGAATGCATGCGTCCCCAACAAAAGTATAATAACCTGATCTAGCAGTCGCTCGTAAGATGCAAGGCGCCTTTCCCCCAAGAAATACACAACAAACATCGTTCTCGCGGACAGCGAGAGGAGCCAAGCCGTAATACCCACGTTTTGTCATGATGATCCGTCGATTGTAAATATTCCATTGTGCATAGGTATGGAAATATTTAACGCCTTGCTCTTCGTCTGTGGTCAGGTGGTTTTTCCGCTGCAAACAACGAATGTATGCAGCCCGGTAACAAACCCACTTCTGCCAAGGGACACTCCAGGAGCGGCCCAACGAGAGAACATGAGCAAATGCAATGGCCCTGTGATATGAGCCATAGGCAGATACGGCATCCCTCTCCGATATTGTTGCCCAGATGGAGCTGATATCATCAACAGACATGTTGCGGGAGCAGAGGTTTGATCTAAATGCCACTTGGTCAAAAATCACTCCAAAAGTTTTGAGTATATTTCCTGAAGAGAGTATTGGTTGCACGTTTAATGGTATGAGTGTAGATGCTGAGGTATGAGTGACGATATTATCAAAGAGATTGAGATCCCATCTCGGAACCCAGGACGGGAAATGGGCCTCAATAGTCGCTTCGGTATGTTGGACACAATGCAATAGATTGATATCGCCTATTGACTCAATGTACTCTCGTGCCATACGAAAATAGACATCAAGAGCTGTTGTCGTATCGGAGTAGTCAGGCTGGAGTCTAATGTTAACCTTGGCATCGTTAGCCAGTGATAGGAAGGCATATACGCGATCTCTGGGATCTCCTAAGCTCAGGGCGCGAGCATCGTGAAGAATAACAAGAAAATCGAAGACAGCTGGCGTAACAGGGTATAGTGACATCGTTTCGAACTTGTTACGCATCCTATACATTTCAACGTGAAGACGATTCATGCCATCTTGATACATAGTCCGGATCTCAGGCAATCTATTGATCATCCAAGCGTAAATCCGAACCAATTTTCTCCAGCTGATCTCCATTGTACCCCATATCATTAGACCATTAGTTGAAAGCGCTGCTTCTTGGATTATCCAGCCTCGACCAAACCAGGGCTGTTGTGTCATTATCAGGAGAGAGTTCCATCTTCTATCAGCAAGAAAGCGGCCACGCTCTTCAGCACTCAGAGAAGGGAAAGCATTCCACGAATGGCCTGCTCGCTCAATTTCTCTTAGTATCATAACGTCGAGCTCGGAGACCAGGGATGCCACTGCTTCTCCGTGACCATCGTTGTCAGATCCGATATACATCAAAACCTGGCTGGCTTTGCTGTATATTTTACCCATTAACTCCACTTGTTTTCCTCTCTCCGCTACATCCTCCTGGTTGATGCAGATCGAATCTGCCCACAGGATGCGAGGCGCTGTTGACAAGCGAATACGTTGTAGAACAATATCTAGATTGGCTGTGATGTTGATAATCCGGCCAGCGCTTCTTATTTTATGGTTTCGTTGATTGCTTCCCCACACATAAGAAATAGCCTCGTATTGAGGCATATCTCCAATAGTTGAGATGTGCAAACTGCACAAAAGAGGTTCTTCTTTTTGCCCTGGCTCTAGGATTATATACCGAATATATTCTCCGTCAGGTAGATGCTTATACACCTCTTCACCCCAATTTTTAGTTAAAGCTTCTGAGGTAGATAGCTTCGCCATAAGAACTGTAGACTTATAAGAGTAAATAATTTTTTGACTTGAAATACTAGAAGTTGAATATAAAAGTTGAGCTATCTCTATACTATCTATATAAAGTTCGCTCTAAGGGATTATAGAAGCAATTGAGCCTTATAAAGAACTATATTACGCCCTGCTTTGCTGGAATTATATAATACTAAGCTATTGTCTTTTCACTACATCTCAGGTTATACAGATGATTCTATAGTTGTTAAACATGGACCAATAATTATCCAAATTAAGGAAATGAATAGTAACACAATATTGTTTCGCGATGTGATACAACATTAAGAAAAATGAAATTTCTACTCGGTGAGTACTTTATATAACTATATAGCTACTTCCATTCGCTTGTTTCGGCCTTACGGCCTTGCTCCCTAGTTTGAGATTCTAAATACTACTTTGGACCTATATTACAGCCTGTACAGGCCTGGCCTGGCCTATGATTCCAGCACGAACGGCCGCCGTTCGTTCCAAAGGGCGCGCGCGGATTGGTCCGTTCCCCCAAGTGGGGCGAAAAACGGCCCCCGTTCGTTCCAGCCTATCCGACCGTCCTGCGGAGTGTGGCAGGGGCGGGAGGCGATGCGCCGTATATACAAAGATACATACGTATCCCAGCTCCTCGGCCATGTATTTTTTGAACGTTGGCAGACATCGGGTTACACACATGAGGCTAGGTTGAGAGGAGGAGTCTGGTGTCGCTGCTGTCTCCCGATTTGAGAGGGTCACGATGGCCCGTGCATATTTGTTATTATATAATATTAAACCTCTAAAGAAAGTTAGAATAAAATATTTCGCTAATAGTTAAATTTTATATATTATTTATATAAGCTAGTAGATCTTATTTATATTGATTGAATTTATAGATTAAATATTATAAAAAGTCCAATCAAATAAAATATAGAAAGTATAATTATAGAATATTTCAAATATAATACTAGATTTTAAATTATATTAAAAATTATTAAAACCTAGAATTTTCCAATTAAATTAATAAACAAATTATATAATTATATTATTTGAAATTTAAATCAATTATAAAGATTTATATTTTCTTTTAATTAAATTAAATAAAATACTTTTTAGAATTTTCTTTAATCTTGAAAATAAAAATAAAATTTTCGAATTTTAAAAATCTTGAAATTAAATATTTTTTTATATTGAAAATCAATAAATCTTTTAAATTTTAAAAATTTAAAACGAAATATTAAATTGAAATAAATTCTAAAAAATTATTTAATCTAATTTAAATAAAAGAGAATCTTATTTTCTATTATATAAAAATAAAAAAAATAAAAATAATTAAATAATTCTTTTAATTTTCTAAAATAATTTAATTGAAAATTTATCGGGATATTAATACTTAGTTCTTGGAAGCCTCAGGCAGTTATTATAGATTATACCCTATTAATATATATTTACAATAAATATATTTCAAATAATATATTTATAATATATATATTAGGATATAATATAAAGAGAATTAATAAAATATATCTTAATAGAGTCTTAAAAACTAAGAAATTATATACTATAAATAAGCTATTATATAGCTAGATATTAAAATAATTAAGACGATTTTACTTATTAAATACTAACTACCTTTTGTATATAGTTATATATTTTAAATAAAAGTTACTCTATATTATATAATTATAATTATCTCTTTTAATTAGTCTAATTATTCTAATACTGATTAGTAGTTAACCTAACTACTAGTTAAATTATTTATTAGTTAAATAGATTATTAGAAGCTCTTTAAGATATTATAGTATTCTCTCTTCAATTATAAATTAATAAAAGATACCGATTTTATTATATAAAACCCTTTTTAATTCGGAACTCTCGCTTATATAATATAAACTCTAAAGATAATATCCCTGAAACTTTTAAGAGTTTCCCTATTAATAAGAATCTATAATATAAATTATATAATTTCTTCTAAGATTTATTTAAGTTCTAGATTGTTGTTATTATTTATATTATCTAGTTTATTATCTAGGTTATATATACTAACAGAATAAATAAAGTCTTATAGAAAGAAGTCTATAAAAACTTCGAAGATTAGAATAAAGAGTTATTTATTTTAATTAGTATAAAGTTTCTTTAGAAGTTCTATATTTTTTTAATCTAATAAGAAATTTAAATACTCTTTTTAGTTAGCGGCCGAATCTATATATATATTTAAGAATAGTTCGTTTAAAACCTAGAATAGTACTAATAGATAGAAGAGGATATCGAGGAGCTATATATATAAAACCTATTATTACTCTTAAAAATAATCGGCTAATTAACTAGCTCTCGTCTCTTAAAAAGTATTAAAGTGGTTCTTTAAATATTAATAGTTATAGAGATATTACTTCTATTAACTATATAAACTATATTAATTATAAATAAAGAGATTATATCTCTCTCGATATATCCGCTAGTATATAAAAAAGAAGCCTTTACTCTTTATTAAAATATAATTATTCTATTAGGTATTACTCTATATTCTATATTTAATCTTAAGTTTACTCTTATATATAATATAAATATATATAATAAGTAGCTAAGCGATCTTTAGAAACTCTTTAATAATAATTAAAAGAAGTATAGAGACGAGATATATAAGGTTCTTGATTATAAGTTATATACTTTTTATAACTACTATTTAAAGGTTACTCTCTCTTATAAAATATATTATCTCGACTTCTCTTTACTTCTTAAAGATCAAGTTTTAAACTACTTCTATATATAATATATTAATAGATATCTCTCTTTTAAAGTTATATAAAATATAATATAAATATACTTTAAAATAAAAATATATAAGTAAAACTATCTTTCGGAATAGTACTCAATTATATATTAAAGTATATAATTAAAGAACTTTAAAAAAAACGAAATAGAATACTTAGAATTATTCTTTAATAAAATCTGTATATTATAGAAAAGCCTCTTATACGAATATCAGTATAAAAACAATTTAAGAGATCAAGTACTTAATATATACTAAGATATACTTAATTATAACTTCACTTTATATAAACTATTAGCTATATTTAAAGGAATTTATATAGATCTCTATTTATCTATTACTATAACTATATATAATCGCTAGGATACTACCCTTATTATAGAGTAGTACTAGGTCGACTGCAAGTACAAAGGTACCTGTAACCGTTTCGGCCGTTTCAACTATAATAATAAAAACAACTCGAAATTATATTTACAAAGTAATTCTATAATTATAACTTATTTATAATATACTAATCGATCCGGAAAGATGTGACAATAGGTCTCAAAGAGAATCAGATTAACCTTAGAATTAACAACTAAGGAGCTAAGAGAGCTTCAGAGATCGAAGAGCCTATATACAGAAAGGTGTCACGTGCTTCTCACGTGCCTAGCTAACTCCATTCAGTCCTAGCTTGTGTCGGCCTGAGGCATCGAGGGAGTCTGACTAAGCATGAAATCGTACGTATCGTTACACTACCCCCCCCTTCAATAAGGCATGCCCTCATACCTTCTTATAGTTGTATCTGATGGTTTTATTAGTTAATAAATCATGCATCTTGCAGCTTGAGATCGTCGTTGTAGCCTGCAAGTGCAGCTAAATGAATGTAAGAAGTGAAATTAAATGAGTGGCGTGCAATGGATTTGAAGCTGAAGACGAGTGTTTTGGCTATTTAAATGAATGATGATAGGAAGCGTTTCTTTTGAACTGGTGCCATAGGCTGATTGCCTTCGAGGTAGTCGTAATCTTCTTCTCCTTCTTGATACAATCGTAGCCATTCAGGAAGGAGCGCAGGGGGACCGGGCAGTACAGGGTTCGCCATATGGAAATCGCGTAGGAGCAATAGTAATGTCTTCAGATCGGAAGCTGAGTACCAGGTCAGATCGTCGTCGTAGTTTTGCCATTTTACGCGATACATTAGTGATTTGCGCTGTAGCTTGCATGCCAGGATCGCCTCGACGACGTACTCGTCAGTACCAGTGATGTTGATCGGCGGAGGAGGCTCATTATACTGCGCAGGCAAGGGATTATCGGCTGCTTTGTGTAGCTTGTCCGCAGGGAAGACGTCATAGATACACATTGTATCAAGTAGCTCCAAACGATAGGAGTGGCCGATCTTCTCAAGCACCTTGAAGCGACCACCTATAGGATAGTCGAGCTTCTTGGACGGGCGTTGAGTAGGCAAGTGCTGTATATCCAACTAGACATAGTCGTCTACATCAAAATCCACAGGTCTCCTATACTTGTTTGCGGATGCTGCCATATATGCTTGAGCCTTTTGAATCGATTTACGGGTATACTCAAGTGCTTTGCGATTCCTGCAGGCATAAGTACGTGCTTCTTGTAAGTTAAGGTCGTCCGTAGCAGGCCGTAAATCATCTCTCCAGTCCCATAGGGCTCTAGGAGTATATCCGTAAAGCACTTCAAATAGCGGTAGATCTCCGAGGGACTTATAGGGCAGTGTTAGTTGTGTATAATCTATCATAGGTAGGAACTCAGACCAGTTGTCTTGGTAGTAGCTGACGAATGGCCTTAGCCTCTGTTGCAAGTACTGATTGTAAATCTCAGTTTGACCGTCAGTTTGTGGGTGGTCTGTAGTTGAAAGCTTGATCTTAGTACCCAAGATGTCGTTGAACCCTTGCCAGAAGGATGAAATGAACTACGGGCCTCGATCCGAGAGCATAGTGGTCGGGGCGCTATAGTACTGGTAAACATATATAAGGTAAAGCCTAGCTTGGTCTCGTACAGTGATCGTCTTGTGGCACGGGATAGTGATTGCCTGCTTGCTCAGTCGATCAATGATTACCAGAACATTGTCATAGCCATGCTTATCCTTATTAAAGCTGCAGTAGTCTATCGTGACATGCTCCTATGTATATGTAGGGATAGGCAATGGGTGTAACAGTCCAGGGGTCTTGTCTTTAGGAACTGAGCTACGGCGGCAGGCATGGCAGTTGCGTATATAGGTGGCAATATCCGTGGAGATACCTCGCCAGTAATACTGCTTGCTTATCAGTAAGAGTGTTTTCTTGATGCCAGGATGAGCAGTTGTGATTGAATCATGCATCTCTCGAATGAGCAATGTGCGAAGGTTGCCAGTATCAGGAACAATTAATCGTCTATAGTAGAGCAAATGACCATTTTCCATTTCCAGAGTCGAATTACTTTTGAGCGCTTGAAGGCGTAGCGGCTGCAAACTTTTCTGATCGCGATTGGCCTATAGAATGCGTGTAATGAGATCCCAAGAGTTTGCTATAGCGTTTAATGCAAGCGAGCCAATGTCCTTATAGCCAAAATGGTCAGTTTGGTCAGTTTGGTCAATTTGGTCAATTTGGTCAATTTGGCCAAAATGATCAAAATGAGTTCGGATGCGTGATGCTAGGATCTCAGGGGCTAACTGTGATTCTTTAAGCAACTGTTGATTACGTCGCTCCTTCTTTGTCTTGTTTTGGGAGTCGAGTTCGTCTACTTTGCGTGTCAATGTATCAGCTAGGGGATTTTCTTTGCCAGGGCGATATGCGATCAAGAAGTGGTAATCGGCTAGTAGTTCCGCCTATCGAGCTTGCCTTGTATTGAGAGTTTTGGTTGACATGAAGTACTCTAATGCCTTATAGTCGGTGAACACTCGGATCTGATGCGGGGTGCTGGTAAGCTCAGCTCGCCAGTATGCGAAGGACTTGACAATAGCTAGTATTTCCTTATCGTACACCTCATAGTTAAGCTCTGCAGCCTGCATAGTCTTTGAGTAGAAAGCGACAGGTAGCCAGTCATCTCCATGTTTCTGCGAGAGTATACTAGCAACTACACTATCTGATACATCGGTCTCGAGTATACAGGGGAGATTGTGGTCGTAGTGCTGTAGCAAGGGTGTAGTGGTCAGGGTTTCCTTGAGGGTATCGAATGCTTATTGACAGGCTACGTCGAAGTCGAAGCGTACGCCAGTCTTTGTCAGGTGGATCAAGGGCTTTGCGATCAGGCCAAAGTCTCGGATGAAGTGGCGATAAAAGTTACAGAAACCCAAGAATGATTGAACACCTTTTACAGTGCTGGGGTATTGCTATTCTCGTACAACAGCGACCTTTTCTGGGTCTACTTCAATACCTTCAGTACTGATGATGAATCCTAAATACTTTGTACGCTTGACATCAAATTCACATTTCTTAATATCGGCCTGGAGGCCTGCATCTTGGAGTCGCTATAGTACCAGCCTCACTTATGTAGTATGCTCCAGCTCGTTCTCGGAATAAATCAGGATATCATCCAAGTAAGTAGTGCAGAATACGTCCAGGTAGGCTGCGCATCGGGTACCCGCGGGTTACCCGTAGATCTTTTCAACCCGACCCGCGGGTACCCGACCTACAAGTCGGGTTATTAGTAATCAAGAAACCCGATCTGTAAGTAATCCGATGGATTACTAAAAACCCGATATATAATATTATATAATATAGAGAAACTAGATATATATATTAATCTTTATACTAATCAGATAAACAAAGATAAAATATAATTTTAATCTATCTATTTTAAATCTAATAGAATAAATATAGAAAATTTATTATATTAATTTAGTTAATATATTATAATTCGCTTTTAAATATAAATTTATATTAAGAAATCAATATAATTTATATTTAATTATAAATACTTTCGAATAAAGTATTTAAACTATTATTATAATAAAAAATATTTATTAAAACTAAAGATCTAAGTAAATAAAAAGAACTAAGAACTATTATTTAATAAGATTTTTAGTTTAAAGATTGTTTATATAAAAATAATTTAAAATATAATTATATATTTTTCGGACTAACTATATATCTTTAATTTAAATAATAATTTTTTTAATATAAATAACTACTAAGTTAATTACTATAATAAATAATTAGTATAATAATTAGTATAATAAATATATATAATTAAAATATACTTTCGAATTCTTAAATAAATATAGTTTCTATAGTTTCTTATAATATAAATAATATAGTAGATTGAATTTTTAAATTAAGTATTATTATATATATAATCTCTTTAATAATATATTTAAATAAGAATTTTAAAAATAAATAATTAATAGAGATTTAATATTTATAGATTTCTTATAATATTTATACTTTAGAAAAATATTAGTAAAATATAATTTATTAATTATTATACTAATTAACTTACTACTAAGTTTTATATAATATTTAATCTTTTTAGTAAATAGTAGAATATATTTTCTATTAGTAATTAGATATATACTATTACTAACTTTATTATTTATAAAAAAGTTTATATTTATTAACTTCTTAAGAACTATTCTAATTATATTAAAAGTTTTTTTAATAGTTTTAGCTTTAATAAAACTAAATACTTTTTTTAGTTTAATAGAAGATAGTATATTAATAAATAGTTTAAATTTAGTATTTTTTTTAAAAAACTTCTTAATATATTTATTTAGTTTTTCTATTTTGAGATTAGTATATAAATAGAATATAATTAAGAAAAATAATTATTTAGTTTTCTTAAAGTAGAAATATTATTTTTTTTATTATTATTATTTATTTTTATAATAAGTTATTTTCTTTTAACTAGTTTTTTATAAATTAATAAAGATATCTTTAAGATTGATTAATATAAAAATTAATAGAAAAGATATTAAATTTATTAATAAATAATCTATTATTCTTATTAAATTTTAAGATTTTTCTTTAATTTAAAAAAAAGAAAAGATTTTATATAATATCTTTTAAATAATCTTCTTAGAGATTAGAAAAAGTTTTTAAATAATATTAGAATATATTTATAATTAAATAAGATAACTTAGAAATAATTAAAGTAGAGATAGTAATATTATTATATTTTTTAAACTAATTATATTTAAAATCCTTTTTAGATTAATATAATAATTATTATAAAGATTTATAAATTTATAATAACTTTATAATATCTTTATATTTTTAATATATATTTCTCGTTTTCAGATTAATTTTAAAATAAATATTAAAAATAAATAAATTAGTATAAAAAATATATAGATATATTTTCTTCTAATAATTCTAATTCTTTTTTAAAGGTTTTATTAATTATAATAGATTTAATATAATAATTCTATCTTAGAAACTGAGTTTTATAATAATAATCAAGAATATCTAATACTAAATTATCTAATAAAATATTCGACTTATAATTTAAGAAGTCTATATAAAAATAAAGTAAAAGAGATTAAAACTAAATATAAGATTAATATAAAGATTAGTATAATAATAAAAGAATAAACTTTTAGATTAAATAATTATTATTAATCTTTATTATAAATAGGAAATTTATAATTAGGGTTTTCTATATTAATTATAGAAATATCTTTAGATATAATTATTTTTCCTTTCTTTTTTTTATTTATTATATTTTAAATATTAGATAGAGAGTTATTAGATAATTCTAATAAATTAGATAATTTAGAAGAACTACTAGAATTCTAGATTTATAAATTAATAAAATAAAAATATAAGAAATAGATATAAAAAACTTATTTATAAAAATATTTTTTTAGTATAATTCTATTTTAAAGTTAATAGAGTATTTTTAATAAAATTAGATTATAAAAGAGATTAGTAAATAAATTAGTAAAATAAATATATAAACTTATATATTATTAATTCGATATTTTAACTATAGTTTTTATTCTTTAAAAATAATATAAATAATAATTTTGAAGATTAATTTTATCTAAAATATTAATTAAATTATTTGATTAATAATCAGATATATTTCTTAATAAAGTATTTATTTAAAGATTGATAAAAAGATTATCTAATAGTTTATTAAAATTATTATCTTCTTATTATAATTCTAAAACGATTAGTATAAAGATTAGTATAAAATATTATTAAAACTTATTTATAAAAAAAATATAATATTTTTCAAGAACTACGATTTTTTTTATATATCTTTGAAAATATAATTAATAGAATAATTAGTATAAAAAATTAAATAATATATTTTACTTTAATTAAATTATTATAAAAGCCGAGTAGTTATAAAAAGAAGAATATAAAAGTAATAAAATTAAATTTATTACTTAAAAATAATAAGTATTTTAATTAAAAAAATAAATAAATTAAAATTTAATTATAATAAATTTTTCATTTAAATATATATATATAACTATAATTTCTTTTTCTTTTAATTATCTTCTAAATTATATTACTATTTTATTAAGGATCTTTAAGTTAGTAAATACTTTTTAATTATTAATATATACTAATCTTTATATTAATTATATAAATACGAAAATAGTATTTAAATATAAATCGCTAATCGATTTATTAAATAATTTTTATATAGTTAAAATAAGAATTTATATTATAAGATTTTAAAATAATCTTATTATAAATTATATTAAGAAAATTAAAAATATTAATTATATTATTATATAATATATAAGAGATAAATTTAAGAAATTACTATATTATCTTATAATAAATAAAGTGATTTAGAAAATATTTTTATAATAATCTAAAGATAATATTCGATTGAAATAGTAAGTTATATAGTTTTTTTATACTAATCAATATACTAATCTATATATAGTACTAAAGAGAGTAACGATTAGAAGTCTATTATTAAATCGTATAATTATAATAAGATTAAAGAACTTTTTATTATAATAGATAATAGAAATCAGAGTTTCAAAGATATCGACTATAATAATAATAAGGAATAAAAGTATAAATAGAGATAAAGAGAAAATAAAAAGGTTAATAATAACGGAATTATAGATATTTTAGTTATTATAATTTAGTTAAAAGAAAATAATTATAAAAAACTATAAAAATAAATTTAGATAAAGATTTTTATAATTTTTTTTAATATAAGGATATTCTAATAATTAAAATCTAAATAAATAAGAAATAAGTTTTTAAACTCTAGTAAAATAAATAGTAAATTAATATTAAGAGTTTAAAGAAGAAAATCAAAAAGCTAGATATAATAAATAATAATAAATTTAATATTATATTATTTATTTATTAGGAATCTAATAAGTAAGTAAATTTTCTCTTAATTTTTATACTAATCAATCTAATAATAATATAGTAGATACTCTATATATATACTTTCTAATATATACTTTATTATTAATAAAAAAGAAGTTTAAAGAAATCTAATAATATAAATAGTTTAGTAAGAAGATATTTAAGATTCTAGATAATTATTAAATATTATAAATTTTTAAGATATTAAAGATAATTTTAATTCTAAATAGTTATTTTTACTAAGTTCTACTTAATAATAATTAAATAGTTTTAAAAAAATTACTACTTTTAAATTTAATATCTTAAAAGATCTTATAGAATATAAAGAAATATAATAATTATTTAATATTATAGAATTAATAGATAAAGTATAATAAAGTTTTAAATATATCTTTCTTTCTAATTCTAATTTAAGATTTATATTAAATACTCTTGAAATTTATTAATTTACTTGAATATTTATAAATCTTTAAATATATAATATTATTATAATATTCTTTTTATAATAGTGATTAGTATAAAAATTAGTATAAAAAACTTTTAATTATTTTATATAACTAGTTAATATCTAGTCTACTTTTGAGAAAAATATATAAATCTAGTTTATATAATTAATTATTTTATTTTTTCTTTTTTTTATATTTATTTTTTTTTTATCTTATTTTTATTTTAATTTTTTAAATCTTCTTTACTTTTCTTATTATATTCCCTTTTTTTTTAAAATCAATATTTATTTCGAATATAATTAATCTTTATATCTAATATCTTTTAGTAGTCAGTTCTATATTATAGAGATTATATATTATTCTTTATTAGATTAATTTATAAATTCAGATAATCTTAATAATTATCTACTAACTTTAGATAATCCTTTTTAAGATAATATTTTAAATATATTATCTTTTTTAATTCTTATAAAACTAAATCTATTATTTAAATAATCGGTATTTTATTTTACTAAATTTCTTTAATAGTAGATTACTATTAAATAGATTTATAAAGAGATCGAAAATAGTATTAATAAAAGAATATTATTAAAAAAGATATTTTAAAATTCTATAATTTAGAAATTATCTATTTAAAATAAATATAATTAAATAACTGATTGAAAGACTAGAGATTTATATATTATATATCGAAAATATAGAATTTGTTTTATTTATTCTAATTATAAAAATCTAAAGATAAATATAATAAAAAATTATTTAGAAATAAAAAATTATCGAAAGAAAGTTTAAATAACTAAAAGTTATATTTAATAATTTTTACTTTAAGCTTCTTTTAATAAATAGATAGATACTAATTAGTATAAAGATTATTATAAAACTAATTAATATAAAAAAAAAATATATAATTATTTATTAAATCTTTATTTTATAATTAAATTTTAATATCGATTATCTTTATATAAATTCTATTTTATATAGTTGAAGATTTAGAATAGTATTATTTAATTATAATATTTAATTCTTTATAATAATTTTCTTTAACAACTATTATATATAAATAATTTTATAAATAACTAGTCGAAGTTAAATAAAATACTCTTTTAAAATTTATATTTAGAAGTAAATTTATATTATTATTTAATATTTAGTCTAGTATAATAAGACTTTCCTTTCTAGAGATTATTATATATTATATTAATAAAGATTAGTAATTAATTAAAAAACTTATTAATTTCGAATCTTTAAAAAAAGTTTATTTTAATAATATTTTAATAAAAGTAGTTAAAAGAGTTACTAATAAATTTAGTATTTTAAATTATATTATCTCGATTATAACTAATAATATAAATTTTAATATTATTATAATAATTAAACTAAGAAATAATATATCTTCTAATTTAAAAGTTCTATATTTCGATAACTTTCTAAATAACTAATATATTAAATATATTCTTTATTTAATTTATATTATCTAGTTTATATTAAAAGCTCTTTTAAGAAAGATTCGACTTAAACTAACTAATAATATATTTATTCGAGATTAGAAAGATAATTAACTTAAAGAAATTAAATAGTTAAAAAAAATAATAATTATAATATTAAATATATCCTTATTAAAATAAGTTTTCAGATTTTTTACTAATCTTTATATTAACTAAATAACTAGATTCGGAAATTATTTATTTTTATAAATTCTAGTAATCAACGAAAAACTAGATTTAAAGAAATTTAAATAAAATTTATTATAAATAAATAGATTTAAAAGATTAGACTTTTTATTTTAATTATAAATATATCAACTTAATAAAATTCAATTAGAACTATATTAATTTATATAATATATTTTTGAAAATCAATTAATATTTTTTATAATAAATATACTACTATTAAGTTTTTAAATCTTAAAGATATATAATAGAAATAAATTAGCTATCTTATCGATATTATATATTCTTTTAACTTCCTGATTACTAATATTAATAAAACTAAAAATATTATATTATTATATAATCTTAATATATATAATAAACTTTTCAAGTAGTTATTCGAATATTAGTATTATTTAATAAATAAATCAATAAGATATCTATAAGTAAAAAATCTCTTTTAAAATATTGAAATAGTTAAAAAAAAACTAGATTACTATTATAATAAAATATATAATAATCTTAAAAGTATCTATATAATTAGTATTTTACTTTATAGAAACTTTAAATAAAAAGTTTTTAAGAAAGATTATTACTAATTAAACTATATATAAAGGAATTAATAAATAGAATTTAAAAAATAGTTTAAAAAGTTATATAAAACTTTATATAAACGATAATTATTAATTAACTAATAAATTTAATATTTATAATAACTTGATATAGATCTATTAATAATATTTTTTATTAAGAGTTATTTCTATTAAAAGAATATCGAGATATCAACTTCTAAGTCTTAAAATAAAATAAATATATATAATAAAATAGTAAAATAGATAAATTTAAATTAGTATTTTATACTAATCTTTATATTAATTATTATATAACTAATAATTTTTTAAAGTCTGATTTATAAAGTATCTTATAAATATAATAATTATTTAAATACTAACTTCCTAACTTTATAATTATAATATAAGATCTACTTTATATTCTTTTAGTTAAAATTAGAGTTAAGCGAATTTTCAATTTTAATTATAATTTCTATTATTATTAATATAGATAGCTTTTATCTAATATAATATAAATATCTCTATTAGTTTTTATTTCTTATTAATATAATAATTACTTTGATATATTTTTAAAAAAGTAATTAAAAGATATAATAGATATAAAAAGTATAGAAGATAAAGATATTCTTCGAGAAATATAATAACAAGAAAATAAAACTAATTATTAGAAAACTAAATTTAAAGAATAAAATAGAGATTTTTATATTAGTAATAAAAAAATAAGTCTTTTATTAAAAGTATAAACTATATAAATATAATTTCGAAAAGACTAAATTAAACTTCGAGTTTATAAAAAATAAAAAAATTATAATAATCTTATATAAGATTTATTTATAATTAATTAAGAAATATAATAAACTTAATAAGAAATAGGAATTCAATAAGTTAAATAAGATTATCTTAATATATATTTATATAATAATTTTGATATTTCTAATAACGATATCTTTAATTATATTAAAAAGCTAAATTTCAATATTTAAAATAAATAATTTATATTATTACTATTATTAAATAAAAAAAGAAGGATTCTTGAATATTAGATTATTTTAAATAATTTAATATTAATTATTTTAGATTAATTCTATTAATATTATTAGATAGTTTAATAAAATATTAAATATTATATTTATTATACTAATCTTTATATTAATCTTTTAATTATTTATTTTATTATATAACTTTCAAGTCTTAATAGAATATTAGGTTATTAAATAATCTAGTAGACTATTATATAATTTACCGAGTTATTAACTTGATAAATAATTTATTAGATTATTAGATAATCTAATAGATTATTAATTTAATAAGTAACTTATTAGATTATTAAGTAATCTAGTAGGTTAGTAAGTTAAGTTATTAAAAGATAATTTACTTATAAGTTGATCTTAATATTTTCAATCTACTTACAAGTAACCTGACCCGCCGGGTACTCGATAACCCGCCGGGTTACGTATGTAGTTTATATCTAGATAGTTAAACAAGATATTATTTATATAATATTAGTATATTATAAGTCTATTAGTCAATCTAAAAAGTATAACTTTATATTTATAAACTCTATAATATATTCGAAAAGTAGTATACTCTTTAGAGATTAGATCTATTTAGATATAGTAGAAAGTCTAATAAATATTAAACTTTATAAAGACTTTTATATTTATAATATATATAAGTATTTTATTAATTAGAGATAGTAAGTATCGATCTTTATAAGTAAGAGTATTTAAAGTATAGAAATCGATATAAAAATATAGTATATTATTAAGTTTCTTAATAAAGAGAACTAGAGTTATAAATAGTATTTAACTTAGTTTAATAAAGTTTTTAACTAGATTGTTAATTAAATACTTTTTAACTATCTCGAGCTCTTTAAACGATATTTTATAAAGAGAGTTGTATTTTAATACTTTCTCGCTATTACTTTCTAGTTCGATTTTATAATTATATAATTGATAAGAAGGTAGGATATTTAATTTAATCTTAGAAAATATATAAATATAGTTAGTATATTTCTCAGAAAGCGATAGTTCAAAACTAGTATCTATTGATAAGATCGATTATATAATAGTATATCGATTTATAAACTTAAGTATCTAAATAATAAGATTATCTATTTAAAAGTGTTAGTCTTAATAAATATATTATTAGTAGGTTATATATCGGGTACCCGCGGGTTACTTATAAATCTTTTTAATCCGACTTATAAGTATTCGATTTATAAGTCGGGTTATTAGTAATTAAGAAATCCGATTTATAAGTAACTTGATAGATTATTAAAAATCTGATATATAATATTATATAATATAAAGAAACTAGATATATATATTAATCTTTATATTAATTAGATAAATAAAGATAAAATATAATCTTAATCTATTTATTTTAAATCTAATAAAATAAATATAGAAAATTCGTTATATTAATTTAATTAATATATTATAATTTGTTTTTAAATATAAATTTATATTAAGAAATCAATATAATTTATATTTAATTATAAATACTTTCGAATAAAGTATTTAAACTATTATTATAATAAAAAATATTTATTAAAACTAAAGATCTAAGTAAATAAAAAAAACTAAAAACTATTATTTAATAAAATCTTTAATTTAGAGATTATTTATATAAAAGTAATCTAGAATATAATTATATATTTTTCAGACTAACTATATATCTTTAGTTTAGATAATAATTTTTTTAATATAAATAACTACTAAGTTAGTTATTATAATAAACAATTAATATAATAATTAATATAATAAATATATATAATTAAAATATACTTTCGAATTCTTAAATAAATATAACTTTTATAACTTCTTATAATATAAATAATATAGTAGATTAAATTTTTAAACTAGATATTATTATATATATAATCTTTTTAATAATATATTTAAATAAAAGTTTTAAAAATAAATAATTAATAGAGATCTAGTATCTATAGATTTCTTATAATATTTATATTTTAGAAAAATATTAGTAAAATATAATTTATTAATTATTATAGTAATTAATTTATTACTAAGTTTTATATAATATTTGATTTTTTTAATAGATAGTAGAATATATTTTCTATTAGTAATTAGATATATATTATTATTAACTTTATTATTTATAAAAGAGTTTATATTTATTAGTTTTTTAAAAACTATCTTAATTATATTAAAAGCTTTTTTAATAGTTTTAGTTTTAATAAAACTAGATATTTTTTTTAGTTTAATAGAAAATAGTATATTAATAAATAATTTAAATTTAATATCTCTTTTAAGAAACTTTCTAATATATTTATTTAATTTTTCTATTTCGAGATTAATATATAAATAGAATATAGTTAAGAAAAATAATTACTTAGTTTTTCTAAAATAGAAATATTATTTTCTTTATTATTATTACTTATTTTTATAATAAACTATTTTCTTTTAACTAGTTTTTTATAAATTAGTAAAGATATTTTTAAGATTAATTAATATAAAGATTAATAGAAAAGATATTAAATTTATTAATAAATAATCTATTATTCTTATTAAATTTTAAGATTTTTCTTTAATTTAAAAGAAAAAAAAAGTCTTATATAATATCTTCTAAATAATCTTCTTAAAGATTAGAAAAAGTTTTTAAATAATATTAGAATATATTTATAATTAAATAAAATAATTTAGAAATAGTTAAAATAAAGATAGTAATATTATTATATTCTTTAAATTAATTATATTTAAGATTCTTTTTAAATTAATATAATAATTATTATAAAGATTTATAAACTTATAATAACTTTATAATATCTTTATATTTTTAATATATATTTCTTGTTTTTAGATTGTTTTTAAAATAAATATTAAAAATAAATAAATTAGTATAGAAAATATATAAATATATTTTCTTTTAATAATTCTAATTCTTCTTTAAAAACTTTATTAATTATAATAGACTTAATATAATAATTCTATTTTAGAAACTGAGTTTTATAATAATAATTAAAAATATCTAATATTAAATTATCTAATAAAATATCTAACTTATAATCTAAGAAGTTTATATAAAAATAAAGTAGAAGAAGTTAAAATTAAATATAAGATTAATATAAAAATTAGTATAATAATAAAAGAATAAACTTTTAAATTAAATAGTTATTACTAATCTTTATTATAAATAAGAAATTCGTAATTAAGATTTTTTATACTAATTATAAGAATATCTTTAAATATAATTATTTTTCCTTTTCCTTTTTTATTTATTATATTTTAAATATTAGATAGAGAGTTATTAAATAATTCTAATAGATTAAATAATTTAGAAGAATTATTAGAATTCTAGATTTATAGATTAATAAAATAAAAATATAAGAAGTAGATATAAAAAACTTATTTATAAAGATATTTTTTTAATATAATTTTATTTTAAAATTAATAAAGTATTTTTAATAGGATTAGATTATAAAAGAGATTAGTAAACAAATTAGTAAAATAGATATATAAATTTATATATTATTAATTTAATATTTTAACTATAATCTTTATTCTTTAGAGATAATATAAATAATAATTTTAAAGATTAATTTTATTTAAAATATTAATTGAATTATCTAATTAATAATTAGATATATTTTCTAGTAGAGTATTTACTTAAAGATCGATAAGAAAATTATTTAATAACTTATTAGAATTATTATCTTCTCATTATAACTCTAAAGCGATTAATATAAAAATTAGTATAAAATATTATTAAAACTTATTTATAAAAAAGATATAATATCTTTCGAAAACTATGATTCTTTTTATATATCTCTGAAAATATAATTAATAGAATAATTAGTATAAAAAATTAGATAATATATTTTATTTTAATTAAATTATTATAAAAGCTAAGTAGTTATAAGAAGAAGAATATAAAGATAATAAAATTAAACTTATTATCTAAAAATAATAAATATTTTAATTGAAAAAGTAAATAAATTAAAATTTAATTATAATAAATTTTTCGTCTAAATATATATATATAATTATAATTTCTTTTTCTTTTAATTATCTTCTAAACTATATTACTATTTTATTAAAGATCTTTAAATTAGTAAGTATTTTCTAATTATTAATATATACTAATCTTTATATTAATTATATAGATATAAAAATAATATTTAAATATAAATTACTAACCGATCTATTAAATAACTTTTATATAATCAAAGTAAGAACTTATATTATAAGACTTTAAAATAATTCTATTATAAATTATATTAAGAAGGTTAAAAATACTAATTATACTATTATACAATATATAAGAAATAAACTTAAGAAATTATTATACTATCTTATAATAAATAAAGTGATTTAGAAAATATTCTTATAATAATTTAAAGATAATATTTAATTGAAATAATAAGTTATATAGCTTTTTTATATTAATCAATATACTAATCTATATATAGTACTAAAGAGAGTAATAATTAGAAGTCTGTTATTAAATTATATAATTATAACGAGGTTAGAGGACTTTTTATTATAATAGATAATAAAAATCAGAGTTTTAAAAATATCGATTATAATAATAATAAAGAATAAAAGTATAAATAGAAATAGAGAGAAGATAAAAAAGTTAATAATAATAGAATTATAGATACTTTAATTACTATAATTTAATTAAAAGAAAATAGTTATAAAAAACTATAAAAATAAACTTAAATAAAGATTTTTATAATTTCCTTTAATATAAAGATATTCTAATAACTAAAATCTAAATAAATAAGAAACAAGTCTTTAAGTTTTAGTAAAGTAAATAATAGATTAATATTAAGAGTTTAAAGAAGAAAATCAAAAAACTAGATATAATAAATAATAATAAATTTAATACTATATTATCTATTTATTAAGAATCTGATAAATAAATAAATTTTCTATTAATCTTTATATTAATTAATCTAATAGTAATATAGTAGATACTTTATATATATACTTTTTAGTATATATTTTATTACTAGTAAAAAAAGAGTTTAAAGAAATCTAATAATATAAACAGTTTAGTAAAAAGATACTTAAGATCTTAGATAATTATTAGATATTATAAACTTTTAAGATATTAAAGATAATCTTAATTCTAAATAATTATCTTTACTAGATCCTACTCGATAATAATTAAATAATTTTGAAAAAATTACTACTTTCGAATTTAATATTTTAAAAGATATTATAAGATATAAAGAAATATAATAATTATTTAATATTATAGAATTAATAAATAAAGTATAATAGAACTTTAAATATATTTTTCTTTTTAATTCTAATTTAAGATTTATATTAAATACTTTTAAAGTTCACTAATTTATCTAAATATTTATAAGTCTTTAAATATATAATATTATTATAATATTCTCTTTATAATAATAATTAATATAAAGATTAATATAAAAGGCTTTTAACTATTTTATATAACTAACTAATATCTAATCTACTTTTAAGAAAAATATATAAATCCAGTTTATATAATTAATTATTTTCTTTTTTCTTTTTCTTATATTTACTCTTTTTTTATTTTATTTTTATTTTAATTTTTTAAATCTTTTTTATTTTTTTTATTATATTCTTTTTTTTTTAGAATTAATATTTATCTTAAATATAATTAATCTCTATATCTAATATCTTTTAATAGTCAGTTCTATATTATAAAAACTATATATTATTCTTTATTAGATTAATTTATAAATTCGGATAATCTTAATAATTATTTACTAACTTTAGATAATCCTTTCTAAGATAATATTCTAAATATATTATTTTTTTTAATTCTTATAAAGCTAAATCTATTATTTAAATAATCGATATCTTATTTTACTAAATTTCTTTAATAATAGATTACTATTAAATAAACTTGTAAAAAGATCGAAGATAATATTAATAAGAGAATATTATTAAAGAAGATATCTTAAAATTCTATAATTTAGAAATTATCTATTTAAAATAAATATAATTAAATAGCTAATTAAAAGACTAGAGATCTATATATTATATATTGAAAATATAAGATTTATCTTATTTATCCTAGTTATAAAAATCTAGAGATAAATATAATAAAGTATTATTTAGAAATAAAAAGTTATTAAAAAAAAGTTTAGATAACTAAAAGTTATATTTAATAATTTTTACTTTAAATTTTCTTTAATAAATAAATAAGTATCGATTAGTATAAAGATTATTATAAAACTAATTAATATAAAAAGAAAATATATAATTATTTATTAAATCTTTATTTTATAATCAAGTTTTAATATCGATTATCTTTATACGAATTCTGTTTTATATAGTTAAAAACTTAAAATAATACTATTTAACTATAATATTTAATCTTTTATAATAACTTTCTTTAATAATTATTATATATAAATAGCTCTATAAATAATTAGTTAAAATCGAATAAAATACTCTTTTAGAACTTATATTTAAAAGTAAATTTATATTATTATTTAATATTTAATTTAGTATAATAAGATTTTCCTTTCTAAAAATTATTATATATTATATTAATAAAGATTAGTAATTAGTTAAAAAACTTATTAGTTTCGAATTTTTAAAAGAAGTTTATTTTAATAATATTTTAATAAAGATAATTAAAAAAGTTATTAATAAATTCAATATTTCAAATTATATTATCTCGATTATAACTAATAATATAAGTTCTAATATTATTATAATAATTAAACTAAAAAATAATATATCTTTTAATTTAAAAGTTCTATACTTCGATAACTTTCTAAATAACTAATATATTAAATATATTCTTTATTTAATTTATATTATCTAATTTATATTAAAAGCTCTTCTAAGAAAGATTCGATTTAAATTAACTAATAATATATTTATTCGAGATTAGAAAGATAATCAATTTAAAGAAATTAAGTAATTAAAAAAAAATAATAATTATAATATTAAATATATCTTTATTAAAATAAGTTTTTAGATTTTCTACTAATCTTTATACTAATCAGATAACTAGATTTAGAAATTATTTATTCTTATAAATTCTAATAATTAATAAAAAGCTAGATTCAGAGAAATTCAAATAAAATTTATTATAAATAAATAGATCTAAAAAACTAGACTTTTTACTTTAATTATAAATATATTAATTTAATAAGATTCAATTAGAATTATATTAATTTATATAATATATCTTCGAAAATTAATTAATATCTTTTATAATAAATATATTATTACTAAGTCTTTGAATCTTAAAGATATAGAATAGAAACAAGTTAATTATCTTATTAATATTATATATCTTTTCAATTTCTTAATTACTAATATTAGTAAAACTAAAAGTATTATATTATTATATAATTTTAGTATATATAATAAGTTTTTCGAATAGTTATTCGAATATCAGTATTATTTAATAAGTAAATTAATAAGATATCTATAAGTAAAGAATCTTCTTTAGAATATCGAAGTAATTAAAAAAAAACTAGATTACTATTATAATAAGATATATAATAATCTTAAGAGTATCTATATAATTAATATTTTACTTTATAGAAATTTTAAATAAAAAGCTTTTAAGAAGGATTATTATTAGTTAGATTATATATAAAGGAATTAGTAAATAGAATTTAAAGAATAATTTAAAGAGTTATATAAAATTTTATATAAATAATAATTATTAATTAACTAATAAATTTAATATTTATAATAATTTAATATAAATCTACTAATAATATTTTTTACTAAAAGTTATTTCTATTAAAAAGATATCGAGATATTAGCTTCTAAGTTTTAAAATAAAATAAATATATATAATAAAATAGTAGAATAGATAAATTTAAATTAGTATTTTATATTAATCTTTATATTAATTACTATATAACTAATAACTTTTCAGAGCCTAATTTATAAAGTATCTTATAAATATAATAATTATTTAAATATTAACTTTCTAGTTTTATAGCTATAATATAAAACTTACTTTATATTTTTTTAGTTAGAGTTAGAGTTAAGCGAATTTTCAGTTTTAGTTATAACTTCTATTATTACTAATATAAATAGTTTTTACTTAATATAATATAAGTATCTCTATTAGTTTTTATTTCTTATTAATATAATAATTACTTTAATATACTTTTAAAAAAGTAATTAAAAGATATAATAGATATTGAAAATATAGAAGATAAAGATATTCTTTAAGAAATATAATAATAAGAAAATAAAACTAATTATTAGAAAACTAAATTTAAAGAATAGAATAAAGATTTTTATATTAATAATAAAGAAATAAGTCTTTTATTAAAAGTATAAACTATATAAATATAACTTCGAAAAGACTGAATTGAACTTCGAATTTATAAAAGATAAAAAAATTATAGTAATCTTATATAAGATTTATTTATAACTAATCGAGAAATATAATAAGTTTAATAAGAAGTAGGAATTCGATAAGTTAAATAAGATTATTTTAATATATATTTATATAACGATTTCGATATCTTTAATAATAATATCTTTGATTATATTAAAAAGCCGAATTTCAATACTCAGAATAAATAATTTATATTATTACTATTATTAAATAAAAAAAAAAGGATTTTTAAATATTAGATTATTTTAAATAGTTTAATATTAATTATTTTAGATTAATTCTATTAGTATTATTAGATAGTTTAATAAAATATTGAGTATTATATTTATTATACTAATCTTTATACTAATCTTTTAATTATTTATTTTATTATATAACCTTCAAGTCTTAGTAGAGTATCGGGCTGTTAGGTAACTTAGTAGACTATTATATAATCTACTAGGTTATCAACCTGACGAACAACCTACTAGGTTGTTAGGTGACTTAGCAGGTTATCAATCTGATAAGCAACCTACTGGGTTATCGGGTGACTTGGCGGGTTAGTGGGTCGGGTTGTTAAAAGACAACCCACCCGCGGGTTGATCCTAATATTTTCAACCCGCCCGCGGGTGACCCGACCCGCCGGGTACCCGACAACCCGCCGGGTTGCGCGCGCAGCCTAGTAGGGATGATCAAAGCCGCTGGTGTCCTTGTGAGCAGATACCATATTCAGGAATGGGGATAGGTTATAATCACATTTGCAGTGCTATCAGGTGTTTAAACGACGCTTTAGGAAGAATGAAAAAGGTACTTTGTACTAATTTATCCAAATATAGACGCGTGGAATGCAATTAAGTGTAAAAAGTGGGGCTATTCAGGTAGATTCCCCTTGATATTTCGCTTCGCAGATAGTAAATTGATATAGATATTTCTTGTATCCAAGTTGCTGAGGCCTACCAGGCCAATATAGGCACCAATAGTCCTGAAGGATGCAACATAGGTCTGAAGGAGGTCGTAATGCTTATAGGAATGGGCCTAAATATAGGCCAGATACCAACACTGTGGCAATGCTCGTAGGGCAATATATAGGTAGTCCTTTACCACTGGAAAATAGAGCAGAACGGTTGAATCAAGCACAGGTAACCCTTACTTGTTAAGTCCATTTCAAGCCTACCGGCACTATTCTACGTGTCAACCTGCTGTACTCTCAACGTGAGTTCTTTAGTATTCGGCTCCTTTCTGAGGAATTGGAGATTTCAATACCTATATATTTGTTTTTAAAATTGTACTTGATGTAATATAATTCATAGAGCTACTAAATGATTGGGTGAGAACAGCTGAAAATGAGGCTGATTATAATATAGCCTAAGGGTGAGAAGTAAGAACTAAAACCTGCGCCGCCCTCAGATGAGGAATAGGGGCTCAGCCTCTAATCTAACATCCTAAATTCAGCCTCATCTTATCTCTCTTCCATTTTCTCATTTTACTGTCAACTAAAATTCTATTGATATTCTACGCAATTTTTCACTGGATTAGTTCTCGCGAAGTCGTATACTACACAGCGAAAGAAACCCATCACCATGTCGTGTCAGTTAAAACCTTCCGCAAGCGCCTTTAGCGCTATGCTCTCTGCGTTTATTGGATCCGTGATCAACGGATTGAGTTCAGGATGGTTCGTTGCAATTATGACAGGCTGGATAGCGTGGTTTGCGCTGTTCCGAGTCATTTTGGGAGCGGTGTACATGATGTATCGAAGTGTCACGGGCACGTGGGAGCCAGAGTATGATGCTATTAGGCAAGCAGAACACGAAGGCAGCCATCCGATGGCAGGACAAAGCAACAGCAACCAGGAGGATCTGATCATCTCTGGTCCTCCACCTTCTGAAAGTCACCAAAGCTACGGCCGGAACTCTATGGGTGTCCAGGGGGGCCCAGTGCCGCAAAGCAATCCATCAAAACCTGGATTTCTAAGCGTTTTATGGCCTAGCACTTCCGATGTCTTCCCCTTCAAGCTGCAAGCCACTAAATCCACCAAGAATATTATTTCATGGGGCTCTCTGAACCGAGACGTCACCTTCCTCGGCTGGGTTGGCTGGATCTGGACGGGGCTAATTGCACCTATCTCGCAACTCATCTGGGTGGCTGCCAATATCTCGAATCGCTCCAACGGGCCCGTCAAAATCGTCAAGGGTCTAACCGTGGCTGTTACCGCTCTACCATTAAATATCGACAGTCGGATTCGGTATGGTGAAGCGCTGGCGGGATCGGGAAACAGAAGACCATGGGCAAAATTGGCATTTAACTTGACGAACTGCCTAAGCTGCCTATTGCAAGGTGTGATAAGTGGAATTCTCCTGATTACAGGTGCTGTCAATATAAGCCATTCCTCAACCTTTGGGTTTCCTACACCGATACTTGTAATCTATCCTATATTCTCGCTCATATGGATGTACGGCAGTCTTGTAATTCTGCCAGTACGTGACGGTGGACGGCGCAGAGCCGCACAAAAACATTGGAGTGGATACATCCTGGATATTGGAATGGGTGGATTTGCCGGGATATTTCTGGCCGCACCTGCATTTGGGATCTACCAGAGCACCTCATTTGATGAGAAGTATGGGAGTACCTCATTTGATGAGACGTATGGGGGTACCTCGAACGGAGCAGATGGACAGACGCTAGCTCAATATCTCCAATGTGAGACACAAGTTTGGAAGAAGTTTGCAGCTGTTTTTCCTTAAAATTGTTACCACTATGGTTCACTCAGCAGCATGTGGCCAAGAGACCTGAGGCTCAGGGACTAGTAAGGCCATAAGAGAACTCTTGGGGGAGATACCGCTGCCTGCGAAATGAAGTCATATATAGGTTACGGCTATGGTGGTGTGTTCCAACTTCATACCTATTTACGTTTTAGGTAGATTTTAATCTATACATAGATAATTTAACGCAGTAGGGTTCCTATTTATTTGCAGATTAAGTTCGTAGTCTACATGTTGCAATTGAGCCAAGGATTGTACAAGCTGCCTACTGGGTACATTTCGAGTAACATTTTCGTATTAACTATGACAATATCAGCCTATCTAAGCCGACTCAATATAGTTATGGAAAGCTCTATGCCAGAACACCGATAACGTTGACACCATCAGAATGAATAGCATGCAAAGTTTCTGTCAGGAAGTTTTGGTAGTACATTGACCTTTCAAAATCATACTGCTGCACCAAAAGGTTGTGCTCCGAGTCGTCGATTTGTGGGAATCCGAACTCTGTCACCATAATGCTCGACGGACAGTAGGTGTTCCAGACATAACCGAACTGCTCGCGCACCTATTGCTGCGCGATCATTGGATAAGCGTTGAATTGTACCCACAAGCCAGCCATTCTCTTGCGTGCTAGCCGCAGCTACACATGTTGGCCAAAGCGGGTGAGAAGAGTTGGCTTCACAGGCTTTGATGCCGCCTTCGAGAGGGTAGACAAATTGAGCAACATAGAGATCAAAGGCCCAGGCATCCACTGTACCATTGATGTATGATATTTCCTCCTCTGTGAGAGTCGTTAGGTTAGGGTTGGGAGTATCTAACACGACGTCAGGTATCTGTTGTCCGAGAAACAAGGGATTTACCATAATTCCTAATAAGTAGTCCTGGTAGCGAATGCCTGCCTCAACGTGACTTGAATTTTTGGGGTCCAGTGGTCGCAAATTTGGCGCTGATGCGACCAGTTCCTTGGAGTTCTTCTTTGTACCAGTGATACACTTTAGCATGAGCTATGGCCGGTGCACTGAAGACGTTATAGTCGGATGTCTGGCATGGAACTGCGAAGTTCGGCTCGTTTATGGTGAACCAGATTGGAACTCTGTCGGCGAATCGGGTCATGATTTGCTTTGCATACTACAAAAAATGTACTGGATATGCTTCCAGATCATCAAAAATACCTACCGTGTTGTCGGCATGGACCAATGTAGCGACCGGAATGATACCATAATCGTAGCATATCTTGCTTATATAGGAAATAATGCATACCGGCGATGTTCGAGTCGTTCCCGAAACCACTACTTTCTGTTCCAATAGAGTCAAACACTGCAGGACCACGCCCTTCGACTTGCAGTCCACCTTCGATCTGCCAGGCGCTAGATGCTACTCCCCAGATAAAATCACAGGGTAATTTCAGAGACTTGTCCTCGTTCAAAGAATGGCCAGGTAGTGGTGGTGGATAAATTAGCTCGCTAGACGCTACTGGAGTCGGCGAAGCTGTGGTCGTGAATGGTGGATTTAAGGAACATGTCGAACCTGCCCACAGAGCAGCATATGCACTCTTTTCCATAAGGACTATCGTCGAGAGCTGGATCGGAGAGAATAGCCAAGTCGAAAATACGAAGAATCAGACCCCTTTGACTTTTGAGTCCAAAACAACAACAGCGGTGTTCACGACATCTGAAAAGGCGGAATGTGACAGCTTCACTTATTTTGCGAAATGCGACAAAGCTGGCTAGACTGATTGGATTTGAAATTGTTGAATTGATTTGAAGCTATCTTGGCAAATATTGCAAGAAAGGCATGCCTTGAATTAGATGTAATGTAGATGTTCCTATAATACCCGCTGAAAGAACTTTGCTGCATCATTACTCGTTGCACCAGGTCCCCAACGCCAGAACCGAGATAAATCGTTGCCTGTGGTTGATGCGGAATCGGTATCGCGATGTGAAAATGCTCCTTTCGTGTTCTCCTCTAGGCAAACTTTATCCTTCGAGTTGCTCTTGCGTCCCGCGTCATTGTTAACTTCGCGCTCCTCATCCTCCCCCGCCTCTTCCTCATGTATTTCTTCCAGTTCTCCGGACTCAGTGCTCTCTTGACTACTCGTATCTGAGCCGTTGATATCCAATTCTTCGCTGTACGCATCTTGTAATTGTCGCAAAGCATCTCTGATATTCCGAGGAATCCCATGGAGGTTGAGCTTCCCTAGCATAAGCACTGCACGCTGCAAAGATGCCATAGGCGACCCCGTCCACGATTTTGTCGCACCATACTCGCTAGGACCGGGTTGGAAAGCAGCACGTCCATTATATTGGGGGAGGAAGTCGTTTATAACAATCCGTGTATAGAGTCCTCCTAACTCAGCACCTTCAATCCCCTGATGTATTTGGTGATCTTGGTATGTTTGTGCAGTAGGACACATCCGCACCGGAATGGTGCCCGTACGACGGCCCAGTTTTCGACGGCGTTTCTGATCTTGTCGCTCATAGTTAAGGAAATAATCGAGATCGGTGGGTAAGAAAAAGAATGAGGGATTATAGGCATGGTCGAAATTGGTATGGCAAGTACGGCATAGCGCGATCGCGTTCTGAAGGGTTTGTTTCTCTTGGAAGTCGATCAGGCCATCTGCTAAGGCGTCTTGAAACTGGGACGAAGTCAGATTACTCGGCACGAAATTTATGCTCTACTTACAGTAGTATCTCTGCTGCCGATAACATGGCAGATATCCGTAGGGCTTGCTCTATAATGCTAGCATTTGTTATTGTACTGTTCCCTTATCTGTGCCTTTGTGTCGTTGTTAAAATCAGACGTAATTGATGCCCGAGTACGGGAGTAGCCTGAGCAGCCTGCATCGCTGCCATCATCTGCGACTGCGCGTTTTCTCTTGAAGCCCGAAAATGGCGTTCGTGACAAATTTTCTGTAGTGGACATTTGGGGGACCGGGAGAACAGCTTGTGGTGGGGGTGGATAGATGGTGGGATGTTCTTGACGAGACGACGAACCAGACGGCCTCGCTAATGACAGTTAAATCCTCAGGCTGCAGTTTCCTGCGCGACGCCTCGAGAGCTGGAACATTATAAAGACCCCGACGTAATTCAGCATTTATGCGCTTACTGTGAGAGTGACTAGCTACAATAGAGCTAGCGCGTATTTAATATGGGTTCATTCAACTTTGCATCTATATAACTAACATGAATTAAAAGTGTATACAGGTGTGTATAAGCTCTTATTCTACTCATTCAATTCACGAACATTAAGGGGCGACACCAACAAAATATCTCACTCAGATCAGACAGAACACCAAGACTCATTCGTTGCCAGATCTTGTACTTGAATATCTTTCCTTCTTGCCGCCGTTCACTCAAGGAAAATCGTACATTGTCGTATACCCAGGCTTCAGCTTGTCGCTATTCTTGATTGGATGGAGTAGCAGTGGAGGAAGACATGGCCTGCCGTGAATTTTCTCCCACTAATTCACGGAGGTTAGAGCATAGAACACACATCTGGGGAATTGACAAACCTCCGGACCACCTATACCATGATCCTCCCATCCCATCCAATTATTGTACAACCGAGCTGGCGGAATGGCTCGATAATACCAAGTGGATCCTAGGAATCGCTTCTCTTTACCCCAGCCGAAAGGACTCTCAGCCGTCGACCCACTCTGCCCTTGAGATCCCGGGTTGAACCATCTTTCTAGACTCGTTCCATTCCATGCTCTATCGAAGAAGATTGGCATAGGGGCATACACTGCTTTGAGTCCGTGAAGCAAGGCAACTGTCTGCGGAGTCATCTCGCTGCTAACATGATTGCCTTTGAGATTTTCCTCGTGCATAACTTTGAGTAGCTTCTTGCTTACTCGTGAATGTGTAATGATGGTAGCACGACGGGGTGTGTTATCACGACCGCCATACCCCCACACATCATTCCTTCCTATCCAACCCGTACCATTTGGGTTGAACATTGGCGCCACAGAGATATAATCCGCATCTTCACCGACGCCCCAAATGTAGTTGTCTTGGTCCGGGTTTGCGATTGGAGGTGATGGACCGATAGGTGTAACGTTTGCAACGGTTGGTGCTCCCCATACCGTATTCTTACCAGAAGCTTTTGCTACGTTATCTCTGAAATCGGTGTCAAAATTGCCATGGATAGAAGGAATGTAATATCTTTCATTCCGTTCCCACAAGTACTTTTGTGGTTGGGCTGTAGCAAATTTGCCGAGCTTCTCAAGGAGGTCGTAATGGTGGCCTGTGTACCTAGTATCCAGCTCCCAATTCCAATAATGGTCAAATTGCGGGAAATCTCGTGCGAATTGCTGAACTGACATCCACTGTGATTGGTGAACATTGGTAACCTTCTTTGGGATGGCGGGATACAGTTCTTGCACTGATTGATCGCTCCAAAGGACAGCCATATCCTGAAACTCTTTCGGAACGTTTTCTCGTATAGCGTCATTGTAGTTCGAGTAATTTTTCCAGATGGGATTGGAACTATTCTTGATATGTACGAAGAGAAATACCTGGTATTCTCCCCCGCTTCGCAGAGATAGCTCTGTTATAATTGAGCGTACATTCTGTTTATCATTTTCACTCCATTTCTTTCCTGAATAGGCACGGAGAACAATGGCTGTTCGAGATTTGATTTTGCGACCCAGTAAAGTGTTCTTGTCCGGCTTGTTGAAATTCACGTCTTCATTCTTCACTTGGGTTTCCTCCCGAGTGGTAACTTTGCCAAAGAATCTCCTCAGCTTGTTGGATGCTCTGGTATAAGAATTATTCCATGGAAACAAAGAATTGTTAGGCTGTATTTGTGCATTTTCGGGATTACCAAATTGACTATTAGAGATGATATATCGACCAATGTTGCGCTCGAGGCATCGGTCCTGCAAATTTCTCCAATTTACTTGTTCCCACTTCAGGGGCATCTGTAAATCCTCCAGTCGCTTGACGTGCTCAACCGATGGTGCAACGTCTGGTGATGTAGTGATTGCTTCTACATGGCCGTATGTGCTCAATCTTGTTTCTCTTTCAAAGCACAAACTCCTATCAATGCCCAAAAGTTCATATGACCCCATGTGCGGGTCTGAGAAAGCCTTCAGGTGGCCAGGAAAAGCGAGAATATTGTTGATTAATCCATCTGCTCCTTCGCACGCCGCATATGTCCCTTCATTGACCGCTTTCCAAGCTTCGCTGTTGTACTCGGGGTATGGGTTGTATTCTAGTGGTGCTGTCTTGCTATACCATGCCGAACGATTGGCTGCATGCAACGATGCTTGATGGTTATCTTCATGTATCCCCACATCTATCAGACTTTCAAGGGTGTTTCCGTAGATTAAGCCGGCGCTAGAATCCCTCAGCATACTCAGCAAACTGCGCAACAATTTAGCACTCTGACTTACTGTCCCAAGCTTTCATATTCTTTCTTGAAAGCATCGGTTGAAGTAACTGTCTGAATTATGGCAGATGTAGTAGTTGTCGGCCCTTGGGGTTGTGTCGAGATTGAAGGTGGGATTAGAAACATTGAGGATGGATGAATCGGGGTATTTATGTGACTGGGTAAAGGCTCTGAAGGGTACATGATATCATGCGGCTTCGGTGCCTCGAGGTTGAGAGGCGGAGAAGTACCGTTAGGCCAAGAAGGGATTTGGGTTTGATTGAAGTGGGTGTTTTTTGGCGTGTCCATGAATTCATTGTCGTCCAACCCTCGAAATGGCTCGACGACGCGGTTCACAACCTTGCCATTTTCTCTCAACAACACCCAAACGACGATCAGGACACCTAGTGTGAAGAAGAGAATACTTCTATGTCGGAGAAGCATTTCGCATAGGCGCTGCAGTATTGAGGGTGAAAGTCACTGAAATGGAGAAGAATGGTAAGTTCAGAAATGGTAAATTCAGAGCAAGAGCGTCACTATGCTCGTCTCATTGAAGTGTAAAGAAAGACTGATTGAGGTTGAAATGGGAGACCGATTGTGGTTGAAATGAGAGACTGGCTCCAATTGAAAGGAGAGACTGATGGAGGCTGAGAAGAAAGACTGAGTGAGGTCGAGTACTTCACCACGCGCAGACCCAACTTGGCGACTGCGAGCTTCCTCTTGCATATACCCAGATTGGGAAGGGGCGTGAAACGTGATGTGCTACCCATATTTTTGTACGATGGTGGGGCAAATAGGCACGGCGATGATATCAGATAACATCAGATTTGGAACCTCCCATATGCCTGATATCAGCACCCGAAGAAAATCAATTCTACCGTAGGTCGCCTCTAGAAGACATGACAAGTCGCTGTCTTCGGTGGCAGTGGCAGTGGCAGTTCGCGTAACCCGATTCAATGAAATAGGAGACTTTCCAACCTCGCAGTACTGTAGGAGAAAAAAACGTCCCTTTTGCGCACAGGCCACATTGCCAAGATTATTGGTGTTTACATAAAAAGTCTGCTATCTCCGGCCGCCACCGAACAGTATCTGATGACAGATGCTGGTGCAAGCAATGAATGATATCATTATCGAAGTGGTGGGGGCGAATATGTCACGACCGTTTTCGGGAATGGAAAAGTGGGAGGATTGTATAAATGATATGCGGAGTAACTTGATATTTTATAATCCAGAGAGTATTGACTGAGGTCGAACGTGAAGCGAAAGGAGTTACAAATATGACGTTTCCTTACAAAACTGTATGTTTATATTCCCTCTTTTGCTGGCTGTTCAGTATCCGTCGTTCTACTCCCTAGCTTCCATCTTGTTCCCCTTCCTATTGCCCAGTTATATCGTGTTCTCTCTCCTACCTCATCCACTCTCCTTACTTCTTCTCCCTTCTATCTCCTCCCCTCTCCAATTCCAAGCACTCAGCAGCCCTATCTCCCACCTCCTCCCTCACCAGCCGCCCAACTCACTTACTCACAAAACCATTAGATCCTCGTCCTCGGCGCCACCTCCGGAATCGGGCTCGCGCTCGCTGAGAAATTCATCGCGCACGGCGCGCACGTCATAGCGGTTGGCCGACGGCAGGAGAATCTCGATGAGCTTGTGCAGAAACATGGCGCCGAAAAAGTTTCTGCTGTGAGTTTTGATATTACGAGGTTGGGCGAGATTGAGGAGTTTGTTAGGGGGTGAGTTAGGTTTTCTTTTGGTTTCTTGATCTTTGGATTGTTGAGGGGACTTTTGTGGTTAGAGAAGGGGGAAGATGGGTGGTAGACTGAAGCAGGGATGGTTGGATTGAGGTGAGGTGAAGTCATTGGGGAGAGGAGGAGGGAGGAGGAGAGAGATGGGATATTGGGAAGACGGAAGATGAGAAAGGAAAGAGCAACACGGAGTGATAGGAATGCAGAGATGGAATATGAAAACACCAAGTACTGACAATATCCATAGGATAGTCAAATCCCACCCCACGCTGGACTGCGTCTTCTTGAACTCGGGTATCCAACGTCGTCTCGACTTCACCAAACCCGAGGCCATTGATCTGGACAATATCTCCCTCGAGTTAACCACCAACTACATCTCCTATATCCACCTTGTCAAGTACCTCCTCCCACACCTGCAATCGCTTTCCTCCCCAACCTCTCTAATCTTCACCACCTCCGGCCTGGCGCTTGTCCCTATCACCCGCTGCGGAAACTACTGCGCATCCAAGGCCGCACTGCATCATCTGATTGTAGTGATGCGCGAGCAAATGAAGAACGGGCCAGGGAATGTGAAAGTAATTGAGATATATCCGCCAGCGGTACAGACGGAACTGCACGATGAGAAGCATCAACCAGATATTAAGAACGGGAGCAATTTTGGCATGCCGTTGGATGAGTTCACTGAGGCGGCGTGGAAGGGTTTGAGGGAGGGGAAGGAGGATATTCCGGTGGGGACAGCTGAGAAGGCATTTGCGGCTTTTGAGGTTAAGAGAAGGGAGATTTTCGGACATATGGTGGAGGCAATGAGGGGTCCGCCGTGAGGGTTTGAGACTGGTGGAAAATTCCGGTGCTATTGGTGTGGTGGTGTATTAGAAATGTGCATGTGCGAAAGTTGAAACACCAACAAGAGACCAACAATTCCAGGGTGCCAAAGTAAGGCAGAAAGTAGAAACATAGAAACATATCCATACTGATAGAGACTCCTTGGAGCCTTTTTATGTATCGAAGTGAGATTGTGATGTTGACAGCGACACACTCCTTTTTATTTTTGTTTTTATTTTTATTTTTATATTTTTTTATTTTAATTTATTTTATTTCTATTTAATTTTATATTTTTTTACTAATTTTTTACTACATTTATATATATATATATATATTTGAATTGCTCCGGACTTGATACTGGAAATGGTCGAGCCGCTGTCGTTACTTGCTATATTCTAAAAGTTCGTCCCAACGGATTTTATGGTATGACGTTTTCGGGGGTTTTGGCGACCTCACTGTCCGAGATGACACAGAGCACAAGATCGGATTTCATTGCTTCCGATGCCACATCCGATGCTACTCGTCTTGATATATCGGCAACGGCGACGAATGAGAAGCTTGTCCCATGTGAGCACGAAAATGCGAACCGATTGGGGTCTGGTGGGGTAGGAGATTTTGAGCACAGTCGCGCCCCACGGCCCCTTTCAGATGGGGCTCCGAAGCATGAACCGCATAACATGGCACAGATCCCAAACTTGAGACGCAGGAGAGCGGCGCAGCAACGAACAAGCGATAAACCATCCTCGCCCATTAGTCCGTATATATTAATGCTCCAAGTACCGCGGGAATAGTATAAAATCCTAGGCCGTCATTATATGCACGCCGGTCGTCATATCAATGGGTGCTCTCCAGATTTTAGTAGCCTTTGCGTTGGCAACTTCGTCCGTCGCACTTAGCTTCACACCAAACACCACATTTGATGGAATCGTGGGCGGCAAGCCGTACCCCATAACTTGGGAAGATGCGAATGGGCCGGTCGATGTTTTGTTGAATCTTTACAACCCCAACATAAAAAATCCCAAATCATCGTCCATCACTGCATTGCCGACAAGAATAGCGGGTATGTACATACCTGGAGCCATTGTTGAATTCATGGCTAAAAGATGGACAAACGCAGTTGCTGTTACTGGAACACAGTTCATGTGGACTCCCGTGAAATCATACACGCCGTTCTCTCTCTTAATGGGAATCAGAGACGCGACACCGCAAACATATACCTTCTCGTCTGTAATCTATGTCAGCCAGTCTGGCTTCGCCCGTGATGTGGTAAGCTCTCTTTTAAACCACATTTATCGCCATGAGCATCTAGTTCTAATGACTCAACGACGATCCAGGTGCCAAGTTCCAGTGTATTCACTGTTGTTGCACAGGGAACTACCTCTTCCTCGCCAACTTCCTCTTCCTCGCCAACTTCTAAGTCAGGCTCAGCCACCATAATTGCCACTGTCTTTGTACCTATCCCAGGCGCTTCTTCAACAGTCGTCGTCCAATCTATTACAAACTCGACGTCCTCTGAGTCGAAGTCTGCATCTGCATCGCTACAAGGTAACCCAGTCACTGTTGTCGTTACTTCCGAGGTAGTGACTTCGGCTACATCCACCTCTAGTGCAGATCCGCAGAATTCCCAGAGCAGTCAAAGGAAGCCGCAATCTTTATCGCAAAAAACTCGAGTTGGAGTAGCCGTTGGCAGTGTCATAGGATTAAATTGTGTGTTTGCTGCTATAGCCGTGTTGCTGTATCGGCGGCGAAAACAGAACCGACTAAACGAGAAGTTTGGAGAGTTCGACAAACCCGAGCTGGATTCTACAGAAGTGAAGCGTAAGCTGCAGCAAATGGATAATCCTAAATACGTGCCAGAATTGGCGGGTGGGAATGTGGCAGAGCTTCCTGTAGATAGAGACGAAAAAGAGCCGGTGGAGCTGGAAGCCAAGAGAGTGATTTATGAGGTCGATTAGAACGAGTCGGACCAGGTTATCTTCGTTTTGGCTAGGTTGTGTTGTTGTTAAACCATCTCATGTGTTGCTACCTTGATATACCCCTCCTCAAATGTACGGACGTCTCAGAGGAGTCAATGTGAAAGAGTCTTCGTGGATTTGTAAACATGACTTCCTTCGAAAGGCGACCAAAGTTCTGGGAAATCAACTGGTAGCACGAACGTCTCAAGATTGAGGTTTGGTAACGAAATACCATAAAATTTGCGGTAGGACCGGGAAAAGGCACCCCAATTTGGTTGTTAAACCTAGTTTGGAATACTGTTTCAGACCAGGAGGATGGTTACATGTATCAATCATAAGGAAGTCAGAAATGGTTAAATGGGGGTCTCAGAGGCTTCAAGAAGGGAAGAGGAGCAGATTAGCTCGAATTCACGTAGCATCGAACACCGCGTGAGACTACAATATGCAACATCACCGAGACTGCTACTGCGTACTGAGAAGAACTCAGATCTTAGGCCACGTGATGTCGGAGTCATTTTTCTGCAATGCGCCGCCTCCCTTGTCACAACCGAGACAACTTAGCCCGGGTCGAAATGGTCAGCTGCTGAGGAGTGGCAGTTGCCTTGTTCAGCAATGACCTTCCGTTCTTATGACGAACCAGGTCCGGCAAAATCAGGTTGTGGGTTGTGGGGTAGTTCTACTATCCCCCCCCCCCCCCCCCCCCCCC
>LNKV01000082.1:85199-118775 GCA_001465935.1 Clarireedia homoeocarpa
TAAATAATAAGAAATCTTATTAAATAATAATTAGAATTATTTTATTATTAAACTTTATTATATTATAATTAATATAATTTATAATAATTAAAAGTAATTAATTAGAATATTAATATTTTAAATAATATAGAATCTTATTAAATAAAAATTAGAATTGTTTTATTATAACTAGGTTATATAAAAATAAAATACTTTATATATAATTAAAAGATAATTTTTTTTAAATTTATTGAGAGGCCTGTGCAGGAGGTACTCCTGCCAGCTATAAAATTAAGTACAAGTCATACTCCACCCCCGCTCCCCGGATCCGGAACAATAATTCCCCGTATCAATTGCAAACTCGTCCGTAGCCCTCACATCCTCGCCCCTCACCACCCACTCACCCAACCTGCACACCAAACTCTCTCTCCGAAGCAAGCAAGATGCCCCTCCCTTTCCCTCAAATAACAGAAGACCCGCAAACCCTCTCCCTAACCCTCCCCAAAGTCGAAGCGGGCGCAAAACCCCACTATCTAGTCTTCTTCGCATCGCTCGTAGAGCCAAGCAACCAGTCATGGTGCGGAGATTGCAGGAATGCTGAGGCGCCGCTGATAAGAAGATTGGGAGGACAGGTGGTAGAAGAGGGAAGAGCGAAGCTGATTTATGTGGGGGATAGGGAGACGTAAGATGATTTCTTCTATCGTTCTGTCTGTCTATCGTGGGATGAGAGTGTGTGTGAGGTGGCAAGGGGATGTTCATGGGGATGGGAGAGTGTTAACTGCGTGAGGAATGAGAATGCTAATTCTTGTTTTAGATGGAGAAGTACAGAGAAGAGAAATGGGTGGAAGGATGAGCCCTGGGGGGTTGAAAAATTGCCCACTGTGCTGAAGATTACTGGGGAGGTATGTGTCATTCTATTCCTTTCCTTTCTTCCTTTATCCCATTTCTACCAGATTTGTGAATGGCTGCAAAGATGCAGCCGGGTGAGTGGCGAGGGTCATGCTTGAAGCTAATTTTACTACAGGGTTGGGAGAAATTGGTCGAGGAGGACTGTTACGATGAGGCAAAGTTGGCGGCGTTTGTGAAGGAATGAGAGAAGTTTATTTTAAAACTAGATGGGAACGTTTATTTTTTCATATATTTGGAAAACCTTTCGGATGCGCACTCAGGTTTATTTCTCTACTCTGTGTTCGTAAAGTCGAAAATTGCTAGGTCAACCGGACAATCTCCCGCATATCAGCATACTTACTCCTCCCATGTGGGTTCCAATTTCATCACAAATTTCTCATCCAAATTATCCTTTTGGTTCAGAAAGTTGAAAACCGCGAAAATTTTTATGTGGAATCACAACTGCACCTGGGATGCTTGACTATTAATTAAAGAGGAAAAGAAGTTCATCGAGGACTGATATAGAGGACTAGAAACATTCACATGGTCATGTAAATGGCGCGGATGCCTGTGTTCAATCATTCCATTCCTTTTGACGGGTGCTATTTCTCTTGTAAATACCTAGTAATCACAGATTTCAATGTAGCGTTTATTCCAAGTTTCACTGACTGCTAATTTCCTGCTTGACCCATTTCTCCAGGCCTCCTCTAGCGATGATTTCTTGCACGTTTGGTGGTAACTCCCCAACCTTCTGGCTCCACTTCTCACCACCTTCACCCTCCTGAACCTCAACCTTACTCCTCCTAACATCCCAAACGAACTTCCACCCGGTTCTTCTGGTCAAAACCTTCTCTCCCGGTGGCGTTGCTACTTCTGCTGGTTTGGGGGTGTCCAGGCTCTGCTTATTGTGAGTCGGCTCGGTAACCTCCGTCTTTGGGACCGGCGGGGCAACAGCGAAATGCTCGCGAAGTCTTTGGACGAGACGAGGAACCTCTACACCCATTAAAGCATTGTTGATGCTGTTTCTGGAGAAGATATTTCCGAAACTACCTGCTACAACCATAGGGATTTTCTTCGCGAGAATAGCAGTAGCAGCTTGTTCCCTAGAACTACCACAACCGAAGTTAAACCCGGAGACAAGAATGTCGCCTTCGCGGGCAATAGTTCGGAATTCCTTGTCGTAGTTCTCCATGCATACTTCTGCCATTTTCTCAACCGTGACTCCATCCTGGTAAGTGTATTTACCAGGGTAGATGGCATCTGTGTTAACGTTGTCTGCATCGCAGAAAACAATCTCGCCTTCCACTTTTTCAGGGAAGCCGGGAAGAATCACGGTCAGAGTCTCGGTATCTGACTTACCAGTCTCTGATGTAGTGCCAAAAAGACTAGATTCAGCCCCTTCAACGAGCGACTCGGCTTGAGCAATGATTTTGTCAAGTGCTTCCTCGATGCTCATCACTTTATCTTCCTCAACGTTGCCATTGCCCTCGCCGAGGATAACCTTTTTCACTCCTTCTGGAGCTTCATACCATCCTGGTCCGCAGATATATCCGTTCAAGGCGCTTGCTGCCACAACTTCGGGACTTGCTAGGTATGCTTTCGCTTCTGTTGATCCCATGCGACCTTTGAAGTTACGGTTGCTTGCACTAATACCAACCTCGCCTGGTTCCAAAAGTCCTGTGCCAAGTCCAATGCATGGCCCACATCCAGAAGGAAGTGGCTGAGCACCGGCTGCGAGTAGGGCTTGCCAGTCGCCAGCAGCCTCGGCAGCTTCTTGTTCCAGGGTCGAAGCGGCGGCGATATAGAAATTGACACTACTAGGGACTTTAGGAATAGCTTTATCGGGTGAAGTTTCGGCTGCATCTTTGAAGACTTTAGCAGCGGCAGCGATATCAGAAGCACGTGAATTGGTGCAAGATACAAGGTAAGCTTTGTCAAGTTTGATCTTCTTGGCTTCGAGATCTCGAATTGGTGTTGCAACTTTGACACTATTAGGTCCCGAAACGTAAGGTGAGAGAGTCGAGAGGTTAAGATATAACGATTTAGCGTAAGAAGCTCCTTTGTCGGCTACGAGCTGGTTTTGGATGAGATCGTCAATGCGAGCATGTGTAAACCGCGGCTCCTTGCCATCCTCGGAGGGAAACATCGCAGCTGTGGTTGCCTTGTATCGTAACCATGCCTCGAGGACCGAATCAATCGGGAATAGTCCAGAAAGAGCGCCCCATTCAGTGGTCATATTTGCAATTGCAAGTCGATCGTCAATGGGCAGACTGCGCATCGTTTGTTCGGACCCAGTAAACTCAATAGCATGATTGAGAACCTCATCGTTATTGAAGAGACCGCACAACGCAACGATCACATCTTTCCCCGTAACTCCCACTGGCAAGACACCAGTAAGGGTGACTTTAGCAATAGGGGGGATTTGCCACCACGTGCGTCCCGTGGCCCAGATACTCGCCGCATCCGTCCGCACCATTGGAGTTCCCAAACATCCAATTCCGCCATACATATTGCTGTGACTGTCCGATGCAACTGTAACTGTTCCTGGCCAAGCATATCCATTCTCTACCATGATCTGATGTCCGATTCCACGCCCTGCTGGGTAAAAATCTACTCCTTGTTGTCGCGCAAACTCCTCGATTTGTTTGTATTTCTTCAGATTAGTTTCGCTTTTGTTTTGTACATCGTGATCGAGAGTGCAGACGACTTGTTTAGGGTTGTGGATTTTAGTTGCACCAATAGACATGAATTTCGTAGCGACCGGCCATGAGTTACTGTATTACCTTCAGTAATTCATCCTCAGACGTCAGACGGAGGGGCAGATGAGGAGGAGATTCGGAGCAACGAACTTACTCGTGAGTCATGCAGTAATGAGGCGAAAGAGTTACATAGTCTAACTCCACATTTCAGTATCCGTAGAGTGTATGTGACCTTCTCAAATCGCTGCGGCTGCTTTTGGGAAAGGAATGTTCGTACCTCCAGACTTTACAAATTTGTCTTTCCCAAGCCCGAGGGAATATCGCTGAACAATCTTCTCGGTAAGCGTCTGCGCAGCTCGAGGAGTGGTCTTTAGGGAGGATAAAATTGTGGAAGAAGATGAATCTTCAGTCTGGGCGTGGAACACATCTTGCCAACGTCTTGCTGTCGCGGTGTAGGCCCGATATCCCCCGCGCAGAGCGCCAACTTCATACAAAGGACGGGAAGCCCGAACTCGTAGCCCTTTCGGACCAATTCTCTATGACAATATTAGATTAGCATCCAACGACTGCTGAACCAGTATACGTACTAATATCATGGCTCAGGAATACATTGAGGATTTGCCAATGAAGAAAAGAATATGAGTCGCTTTCTCCAGGTTTTTTTTCCTTCGGTGCAGCATATTTCCGCTCCGGCGCGGCAGATTTGTTTCCTAAATCGGCGCCGATGTGATTGGTTGATTCCAAATCCAGGCACGTCACCGTCGTCACCGTCGTCACTGTCGTCACCGTCGTCACTGTCGTCACCGTCATCACTGTCGTCACCGTCGTCACTGTCGTCACCGTCGTCACTGTCGTCACCGTCGTCACCTCAAACTGCATTTAAAAATTGGAATAGCCGTGCAGCGACTTGAGATTGCCTCATATTTTTGGTAATTTGTAAAGGGAAAGTCGCTGATCAGCTAGCGAAGGATCAAAGGTACGAGCGTAGCGTTAGGTAGACGTTAGTTGACATGGTCAGGTCTGTTGGCGGCCTTCTTGAGAAGCCAACTTCGATAACAACGTAGATTTTCCGGTGCAGCATACTATACTTTGGAGGAATTGCCTCGCTCAGAATCATACTCGAAGTTATGAAGGCGCGGCTCGACCTGTTTGGAACCAGCGCCGTTGCGAGAAATGAGAAAAAACCTACGATTCAATTCTGTCAACTCAAACTCGTCGCATATCGTGTATAAGGCTAGGTGTCTGTTATACAGACACCAATACCTGCATCTGGTTGCAAGTAAGAATGCTGCAACCGTTTACTTTTGAACAGGTCTATTTTTGGTAGAAGACATTTGAATCACAGGAGCATAGATGATCAAGAAATGAAATAGAGGTAATGGATACAAACAGGCGCAATGTACGTGAATATAAAAGAGGCAGCCGTGTATCATTTTTAGTCACATAGATTCAGTGACAAATGACCTCTGGTTCATTCTCAAGAGATTGACGTGGTTCATGACACTGCTGAATTTTCCAACATATCATACAAAATTAAAACTATAATTCATAAGGGTGTCTCCTAGTAACCACTCTGTTCCTTTCTTTGATCACCAGATTTGGCACTTTCACCAGCCTCTTTGATAGCCTGCTCATCACCCCTCATTTTAGCGAAGTGTTCCTTAATATCCTCTGCACTTATCGCTTGCCCACTCTCAGCAAATTTCTGGAAGAAAGGCTTTAGCTTGTCCTTTAGGTGGTTATACGCCATCACACCCTCGATTGCTCTCACACGGTCGACGTTCTTCAGAGCACTTTCGCCACGATCATATAAACTTCCGCTGCCAACCGTACTGCCCCCCCCATCGCCGTCCTCCGAGACAGGCGGCTCGTAAGTTTCTTCTTCTTCGAGAAGCTGAGGGTGTTTCGAGACAAATGGAAAGCAATCCGAGCAATGGCAGATATGATCCCTAAAATCAGATGTGAAGAAAATTGACATTTGACCATCGGCAGCTTCGGGAAGACCTTGTACTTTGCAGACGTTTGGCGATCTAGAACTAGAGTCTTTTGTGCCCTCCGCATCATTATCATCGTTTCTAGCTCGCTTTGATGTTGCAGAAGCAATTGAAACCTCATCATCCTCTGCCTTACGCTTTTTGGTTCCTGATGACAATGGTGCAAGAAACTCTACTGTCTGTGCAACAATGCCGGTCTCTGGAGATGGTGCCGCGCTTCTTCTGAAGACCGGAGCAAGAAAGCCAGGAGTGCCAGCATAGCGCTTGATCCACGGATTGGCATCGACGCATTTGTAACAAATGAACCCTTCAAATTCATCCTCTTCAGGGAATCCCGGTGGCAGAGGTGGATCTTCGTCATCGTCTTCTTCGTGAGCTTCAGTAGCATTTGTATTTGGCGCAGCGTTTATGGACTGTTGTTGTGCCTCCGCATCTTCCGTCGATTCTTTCACGGCAGACTCTGCAACTTCGGTGATAGATTCAAGCAACCCTTCATTCTTTTGTTTCCTAGGAGTACCCTTCTTGCTTAAATTCTCGTACCAATCCGGCCCAAGACCAGAAATACAGCCAGAATGCCACCAGTCTTCTCCACAACCTCCGTCATCTGCAGTACCAAGACCAAGACATTGAAACATTGTACCTTTCTGCTTATTAGGGTCATAGTCGCATTCGCAGCCACAAAATCGATTTCTGAAGTTTTGATTGTACTTATTGTTAGGCTCAGGTAGCTCCGAGTGCACGCCACCTTTTGTATTCGTGTCTGGGTTGATGCGCAGGCTACACGGTGAGGTTGGCGGGAGGCGCGTTGTGCCGCAGTCGCATGTGAAATTTCTCTTGTTAAACAACTCCACCAGAGTGTGGTCGCCATGACACGAAACCGAACATGAATAGCAAACACCGGCGGGAGTATAAGGACCAGTAACATCAGCGGGAGGGGGATTGCAAGTCAAGCAAGCAAATATACTCTGTCGAAGTGACCCCAGAGGTTTTGTGCAGTTGTCAATGCTCTGTGTTCGCGCAAAGAGTTAGCGATTGGAAATTGAGCACAGAGAGTATGCTTACATATGGTAGAACTTCTCGCGCGTCTGCTTCAAGTTGCAACTGAGAATTGATAAAGCTAGGAGCTTGGCTTAGCTTTCAAATCCAATCATATATGACTTCGCGACATACTCAGCTGCTGTGTGGGAATCATCAGACTTTTGGGATGAGAAACTCTGGCTTCGACCGACGCCAAGCTTCGTTGATTCCGGGATTTCTGATTCCATGATAATGGAATTGTGTTGACAATTGATAGAAGCACAAATTGCGATTTTCAACCTGTCATCTTTGGGCGTACAATATAGTGAACCAGTGGAATATAGTGAACCAGTGGGAAAGCTGATAGCCTTCTCATAGAAGCACTTTACGCGAAAGCTCTTTTTGGCTTAGTGTGATCGCGTGCACCAGGCAACGCGTTATGAACGGAAGATTAGCAGATATTTTACGCGCCTTCGTTCTATCCCTTCTTTCAACTAAATCAACGTTTATGCAGACATATATGTATCCATTTTCATATCCACCTTCGTTAGTGTATGAAAATTCACACTTGATAACACAAGACTTTCACACAAAATGAGGTATGCATGATATTTACGTTGTCTGACCTATGTTCCGCAAATCCATTTCGCTCCTGAAGAGGTTTAACTGACACAAAATATTAGTTCTCCATTGAGAAATAACATGTCTTCTGCGAACCGCGGTGTTGGTGGCAGCCGAAACCGTCGCAAGCGCTCCAGAGAGCCAGACGATGATCTCCTTGGTGCCCCCGCTGCATCTAGCCCTCCTGGCGATTTCAGATCATCTCCTCCAGCGCCAATCCGACATGGTGTTGATGATGACGACGATGATGATATGGAGGATGATGTAGAAATAGCTGCTGATATTGATGACATCGATGAATTGGCAGAAGACGAGGACGGAATTGATCTTTTCGGAGGAAACTACGAAAGAGATTACAACACACGAGATAATACAAATTACGAGGGGGCTGATATTGATGATGAAGGCGATTACGAAGAACTGGATGCGGCAGCTAGGAGACAACTTGAGGCTCGGCTGAACCGTAGAGATCGCGAATTAGCAAGGCAACGTCGAATGCCCGCGGCATTCTTGCAGGATGAGGATGACGAAGGCGATCTTGATTTGATGAACCAGCCAAGACGCAGACGCCATCATTACGACGAGGACGAAGATGAAGATATGGCAGACGACATTATGGAAGAAGAGCTATCTCTCGAAACACTGCAAGACGTCAAATCTTCAAGTCTCGTCGAATGGATTGCTACACCGTCGGTGCAAAGAACAATTAGGAGGGAATTTAAAGCTTTCTTAACAGAGTACACGGACGACCATGGAGTCTCGGTGTACGGAAGTCGAATTAAAACACTTGGAGAGATCAACGCAGAGTCTCTTGAAGTTTCATACGATCACTTGTCTGCATCAAAAGCTATCCTCGCATATTTTCTGGCAAATGCGCCAGGCGAGATGCTGTTGCTGTTTGACGAAGTCGCTATGGAAGTCACTCTTTTGCATTACAACGACTACCGACAAATTCACTCCGAAATCCATGTTCGTATTACCGATTTGCCAGTTCACTATACTCTCCGACAACTTCGTCAGACCCATCTAAATTGTCTGGTTCGGGTCAGTGGTGTAGTCACTCGCCGCACTGGTGTATTTCCACAACTCAAATATGTTATGTTTGATTGTACAAAATGTGGCACAAGACTTGGTCCCTTCCAACAAGAGTCCAATGTCGAAGTCAAAATCTCTTTCTGTTCTAACTGTCAATCCCGTGGTCCCTTCAATGTCAATTCGGAAAAGACCGTCTATCGCAATTACCAAAAATTGACCCTTCAAGAATCACCTGGTACTGTACCTGCTGGTCGCCTCCCTCGGCACCGAGAAGTCATTCTTTTATGGGACCTTATTGACAAAGCTAAGCCTGGGGAGGAGATTGAGGTTACGGGTGTTTACCGCAACAACTATGATGCTCAATTAAATAATCGCAACGGCTTTCCTGTTTTTGCAACTATTCTCGAAGCCAACAACGTCGTCAAGTCCCATGACCAACTAGCCGGCTTCAGACTCACCGAAGAAGATGAACACGAAATCCGAGCTCTTTCCCGCGACCCACAAATTGTGGATAAGATCATCCACTCCATTGCACCGAGTATTTATGGTCACACAGACATCAAAACAGCCGTTGCCCTATCACTATTTGGTGGAGTTGCCAAAGTTGCCCAAGGCAAACATCACATTCGTGGGGATATCAACGTATTACTGCTGGGTGACCCAGGAACAGCAAAATCGCAGGTTCTCAAGTATGTTGAAAAGACCGCCCATCGGGCTGTATTCGCTACAGGTCAAGGTGCCAGTGCCGTGGGTCTTACTGCCAGTGTGCGTAAAGACCCACTCACTAGCGAATGGACATTGGAGGGTGGTGCGTTGGTGCTTGCGGATAGAGGTACCTGCCTCATTGACGAATTCGACAAAATGAATGACCAGGATCGAACGTCCATTCACGAAGCTATGGAGCAGCAAACAATCTCCATCTCAAAGGCAGGTATTGTGACCACCTTGCAGGCTAGATGTGGTATCATTGCTGCGGCAAATCCTATTGGTGGACGATATAACTCAACTATTCCATTCTCACAGAATGTTGAGCTTACAGAACCCATTTTGTCTCGTTTCGACATTCTCTGCGTTGTCCGCGACACTGTCGACCCAGCAGAGGATGAACGTCTTGCAAGATTCGTCGTCGGATCTCATGGACGTTCTCATCCAGGAACTCAGCCTTTGGACGAGAATCAAGCGTCAATGGAGTCAGAACATGACTCTGAGATGCGTGATAGCGCTGTGAATGGTGGCGAGCCCAAGCAAGAAGGCGAAATTAAGCAGGAATTGCTTCGCAAGTACATTCTATATGCTCGAGAGAAATGTAGTCCCAAACTTTACAACATCGACGAAGAGAAGGTTTCCAAACTGTTCGCAGACATGAGAAGAGAGTCTTTGGCCACAGGGGCTTATCCAATCACCGTAAGTTCAATGATTAACCTTTGCATTGATATCTTCTGACATATTCTAGGTCCGTCACCTTGAAGCTATCATGCGAATCAGTGAAGCTTTCTGCAGAATGAGGCTTTCTGAATATGTCTCTTCGCAAGACATCGATCGAGCTATTGCAGTCACCATTGAGTCATTTGTTGGCAGTCAGAAAGTTAGTTGCAGGAAAGCACTTGCACGTGCATTTGCCAAATACACACTGGCTAGACCTGGCGGCGGTAGAAGGAATAGAAACATGGAAAGAGGACAGAGGACAGCTACGGCTACTATGGCTTAGTAATTTTGTACCCTATCTATATCTTTTGCAAGGAGTTGTGGATACGCTTGCCTATCGAGCCTATGTATGGATACACCAATTACGAGATAATGAACATGTGATTAATCTCCTCGGCCCAGCTGTAACAGTGCCACTATTTTACAAGTGGCTTCTACTGGCGACTGGCGACTGGCGACTCAACAGAGCTAGCCACGAGCAATCTGATATCTATTGTACTATCCAAGCACGGACATCCACGTTAGTAATTCTCCCGACTATTTGCCGTATCCACTCTCGCCACTGAATGTGCAGGAAGCATCCCCACAACTGCATAAGCCCCATTTAAACGATGATTCAACCCCACGTACTCATATCAGATCGAGAATGGAAGACCTGCCTCCGGTCAATTTGCCGACGTTTCTCCGACGTTTACCCAGCCCTTGTTCCTTCTATACCAATTATCGCCCTGGGATACGTTGTGAAGCCTTGCCAACTGCGGACAATCACATCTTCCGAAGAGCAAGAGTAGGCCGGTGGTGCAGGCCGGAAGTTCCATGACATTCATGACCCCCTCGGTCCTTCCCTGTTGGGTATAACAGCAAAATATGATATAATACCGATTTCCCTTTGATCTTTCTCACCATAGACGTTGTATTTGGGATACACGGAGTTTCATGTTAGAACATCAAGATGACGGATAGAATCGATGTAGAAGATGTTTTATCAAAACTCAATAATGTAGAGAAGGTCTCTCTGCTGGCAGGTTTGTTTAATTCACTCCTCGCTGGGCTTCAAAATACTTACCTCAACAGGTGCTGACTGGTGGCATACCACCGCTATTCCCAATCACAAAGTTCCATCCATCCGTGTCTCCGATGGACCTAATGGTGTCCGCGGAACCAAGTTTTTTAATGGCACGACTGCCGCCTGTTTTCCGTGCGGCACTGGTCTAGGAGCTACATGGGATAAAGACCTCCTCCACCGCGCTGGCGTTCTCATGGGAGAGGAAGCAAAAGCCAAGGGAACCCACGTGATTCTCGGTCCTACCATTAACATGCAGCGCTCTCCACTTGGAGGTCGCGGATTCGAATCTCTCAGTGAAGATCCTTACCTGGCTGGGCTAGGTGCTGCTGCTCTTGTGAATGGGATCCAGAAGACGGGGGTGGTGGCTACGATAAAGCACTTCGTCTGTAATGACCAAGAACATGAAAGAAACGTAGTCAACGTTATCATTACCGAGAGAGCTTTAAGGGAGTTATACCTGCTTCCGTTCCAGTTGGTGGTAAAGGAATCAAGACCGGGTTGTATTATGACTGCTTACAACAAAGTCAATGGGTTGCATGTAAGTGAGAATAAGAGAATCATCGGAGATATTCTGAGAGCGGAATGGGGATGGGATGGTTGTATTATGAGTGATTGGTGGGGTACATACTCGACATCTGGAGCGGCAAATGCTGGACTCGATTTGGAAATGCCTGGATCAACCAAGTGGAGGGGTGACATGTTGATACAGGCTGTTGGAGTGGGCAAAGTGCCTCAACATACTTTGGACGAGCGAGCAAGAAATGTACTCAAGCTGGTAAATCGCTGCGCAGACGCAAATATTCCGGAGCGTGCGGAGGAAAAGACAGCAAACACGCCGGAGACTGCTGCCCTTCTAAGAGAAATTGGCGCGGACTCGATCGTACTTTTGAAGAACGAGAATAACGTGCTTCCGATGAAGAAAGATAAAAAGGTTAACATTCTCATTCATATTGAAGAATAAATCAGCTAACATCCATAGACGTTAATAGTAGGTCCAAATGCGAAAATTGCAACTTATCACGGTGGGGGGTCGGCATCGCTCGCAGCATATTACGCGGTCACTCCATTCGACGGAATCACTGTACAACTAGAATCAGATCCTCTCTACACCGTGGGATGCTATGCTCATAAAGAACTTCCGCTTATTGGCCTGCTTCTTAAGACAAGCACTGGCGAGACTGGTATCTCATTTAAAGCCTACAATGACCCTCCAGATGCTGAAAGTCGCGAACTAGCAGACGAGATAGTTCTTACTAAGACCGAACTCTTGATGATGGATTATAATTGCCCCAAACTGAAGAACGCGTTGTGGTGGGCTGATATCGAAGGTTACATGACTGCCGAGGAAGATTGTGATTTTGAACTGGGATTGGGAGTCTATGGGACGGCCAATCTCTACGTTGATGGTAAACTGGTAATCGACAACTCAACAAAACAAACAAGGGGTACTATGTTCTTCTCCTGCGGAACGGTGGAGGAGAAGGGTGTCATCTCGGTGAAAAAGGGACAGACATATCATCTGAAGGTTGAATTCGGAAGTTCTCCTACGTGTAAACTAGATAAGGGAAGCAACGTCCTGTCTGGTGGCGGGGCGCTCAGACTTGGCGGAGCGAAAGTCATTGATGCAGACGAGGAAATTGCCCATGCAGCAGAACTAGCGAAAAAGGTTGACCAGGTCATCATTTGTGCTGGACTAAATGTAAGTCCTCGCTCTGCAGCAGCTGCATAGTACTAATGCGAAACTTCTAGGAGGATTGGGAAGGCGAAGGAGCCGACCGCGAGATTTTTGGCCTCCCACATCACATGAACAAACTTATCTCAACCCTTACGCAAACAAATCCTAACACCGCTGTCGTCATTCAATCTGGAACACCTGTTGCTCTTCCATTCCTTGAGAGCACCTCCGCTCTTCTACAAGCCTGGTATGGAGGTAATGAAACAGGAAACGCGATTGCTGATATCATCTTCGGAAATGTCAATCCATCCGCCAAATTACCGCTATCTTTCCCTAAACGCATCGAAGATAATCCAGCATTCTTAAGCTTCAGGTCGGAAAGGGGAAGAGTTATCTATGGCGAGGATATTTATATGGGCTACAGATGGTACGAAGCACTGAACACGCCTGTGAATTTCCCCTTTGGCCACGGACTGAGCTACACCAAATTTGAATTCAGCAACCTGAGTATCAAGAAGTCATTGGATAGTGAACTTAGCATCAATGTAAAGGTCAAAAATGTAGGAGAAATTGCAGGCAAAGAAGTTGTGCAAGTTTACGTTCGACAAAAGAACCCGTCGATAAGGAGGCCGAAGAAGGAATTGAAAGGTTTCGCTAAGGTTTGCTTGGAGAAGGGGGAGGAGAAAGAGGTCAAAGTCAAGGTAGATATCAAGTATGCAGCAGCATTTTGGGATGAGGTCCGAGATGCTTGGATTGTGGAGAAGGATACTTACGAAGTTATCGTGGGTAATACGAGTGAGGAGGGGGCGGGTGATTTAAAAGGAACATTTGAGGTTGAGAAAACTACGTGGTGGAATGGTTTGTAAGAGGATAGTTGACGAACAAATCCATAACATGAGCAAATAATACTTAGATGCTGACTGCCAAGTTTTTGCTTTCATGGTGACGCGAGACAGAGAGGCCCTATTTGCCACACCCAGGCTTGGAAGCTACCAAATATTGACCATATCAAGTTCCAGCTACAAAATAGTGCGCGAGCTTTCTACTTGACAAATAGACATTATCCTTGTTGGAATTTCCATCAGATTCAGCCTTTCTCTCTCCTCTTTCTTCTTTGCTTTCTCAAATATCCTACATTCCTGGAGCTTATAGCCATGGTCGTAGAACCATTTACATTAATCCTTCCCGATTCGGTCATTGCCAATGAAGATGCTGCCTCGGTCAAAGCCTTTCTGGATTCCTCCGCTACGATTGCCTCTATAGCCTCTTTTGCCTCTGCTTCTATTTCCTCTTTTACGATTGCCTCTTCTTCTATCATTATTATATCCCCAGGCAAAGTCAACTCGATTCGCTATAGCTGTAATTGGAAGCTCATTTGCACTAAGTGTGACTATCGCTTGTTCGAGATTTTGGTTCATACCAATCACAAGCAACTTCGTAGTTTGCCAACCCGCATCTTGAGGAATGCGGTTGAGAAGTTGTTGGTAAATCTCCTTATCATCAATGCTACGTTCGTTTGATACTGTGAGTCTTTGGGTCGAATGTGGTATCGGTGAGCTTTTGACGGATTTCTGCAATGAATTGTGGATGGCTAGATTGATCATGCTTTTGGAGTACTTGCCACATACTATGGACATCGTTGACGCGTGCGTAGTCAAGCAGACCAGCGTGATATGGCTCTGCAACAGCCGAATTGAGAATGGAAATCGCATATCCTTTGCGCTTATTGTAATCCTCAGTACAGTGTACACCAAAAACACATTGATCATTCGGATCGGGTTCTTTTTCTGTATCTTCGGATCGGGTTCTTTTTCTGTATCTTCAACGATACTCAGGCAGCGTGCTGCTGCGAAGGTAAGCATACAAGTACTCTTGAGGGAGTTCCAGTTGTCCCCGTTGAAGATTGGGACTGAGCCCCATTTGGTATGCGCGTATTTGTCCGACGCGTTTGAAGCTATATTGAGAAGTTGTGAATCGCGGGGTAAGTAAGCGGGCTTTTTGGGCGGCAGTGACAATGTAAAAAATAATTTAAATTATAAAGATTATTTTTCTAGTTAATAAAGGGTTTTGCTAAACATCCGACGCTTTTTGCTATCTATCCGACGCTCTATATTTTTTCACCGGTAGAACTATACAATTTTGCTATATAACACCTATACAATTTTGATGTACAAATGTCACGATCGGATAGATAGCACAAAGCGTCGGATATTTAGCAAAACTCTAAAGATACTACTATTACAGAGTTAGAAGAGTTTAATAATACTAAAGCAGATCTTCAATAATATAGAGGTATATAGTCAAAATCCTGAAAGAGAAATAAAAGCTCAATAAGAGCTCTAGACTTTTTTCAAAGTTAATTATACTTTTATACTCTATTCTGGAATTGTAGTCAACTATGTTAATTAGATTTAATTTTTGAAAAATTATTGATCGTGATATTTGTTATACATCAAAATTCTATAAGTGTTATATAGTAAAACTGTGCACCTCCGATATTTGGTATATAATATAGGACGTCGGATGTTTAGCAAAACCCTATATTTTCCTCTTCTATTATCTCCTAGTACAACCTCAGAACTATAGGTACAGCCTTCTTCTACTACTACAATATAAACTTGTAAGCCGCTTTCTGATCCTTTTCCAGCAGTATATTCCTTTCTTTGAGTACAGTCGGCGATCTCTATCGTCTTCGACAGACTAGTATATCCGAAATCGCGCCCAAACTACTCGACTTTATCCTAGCAGGGAAGCGATATAGGATTGTACTATACCGATTCGGAAGGCCTGAAGGCGTAGTTTTAGGCGATACCTGATCTCGATACAACTCCGATAGTATACTCTATATTCCCTCTTTCTATACCTTTAGCGTCTCGTTATCCTCTTGTACAGTAACAAACTACAGTAACATTGTATATCTAACCTTTGTTGTAGGACTATTAGCTCTATAAGGTATCGATAGAAGCGTAATTCTAATATCCCTAGGTCTATATAGCACGTGCTTCTAATCTAGACCCAGGACACGCGAATCTTCCCTTGTGAAGATCTGATCATTAATTCGGTAGACGAACCCGTCTATATATTGCCCCCTCTTACCCACTCTTCCACAGGTCAGAGCTTTCGCCCGCAGTATACCCTTTTGCCTCTTGGCGCCCCACAACCCTCTCCGATTTCCCCTCTGCTTGTTTCCGTTTTATATTTATTTTTTCAACTACTCTCTTCAATCCCATTTTTGCAACCATTTCTGTTACAAGACCCTATCCACATTTGTGGAAAACCTTAGCTACCTGATCTTAAGAGTTCTACTTAGAAGAAGAATTTTCTCTTTACCTAGTAAGTCTTCTATCTTCGAGAACTCGACCCTACTCTCTCTGTTCGTAACTTAGAAACTATACATACTCTCAATTGCTAAACTATCAGTTTAACCAGTAAAACCTAACTCTCTTACTTTAACTCAATCTAGGTACAAAGTAGTATACATTATCTTCAACTGTAGTTCCCTACGTAGGTCATCAATATAAAGGAGTACAGATATACTATCAAAGTATATAGTAAACAATACTACTACAGCTACTATCTAAGGAAGAGAGTAAAACAGAGAGAAGAGAATATTGATTATAGGTACCTAAACTACTGCTAAATATAGGTGGAACACCGGAACGGAAAAACAATAAATCGACACGTAGTTGTATATGTAGCTGCATATAGCTATGGCATTTAGCCAGCCCGGATGCCGCTTCACTAAGGGCATCGCTAAGTATAGCCCTGGGTCATTTGGTTCTATATAAAGCCTCTCTTCTTCTTGTATATAACTTTAGTTAGGCTGCGGCAGAAGCCTAGCGGGCGGGCTGCTCACCCTTTGGGGCCTCAACTAGGTGGGCTGAGAAAATGAAAACCCGGCTTACGACCCATAGGTTACCTACGACCCGTAGATTACCCATTACCCAGTAGGTAATAAATTGGGTTATAGGTAATAGGTAGCCTACGGAGTAATAGGCAATAGGCAATAACTAATCTATTATAGTAGAGACTACAGTAGAGTTCAGAATATATAAGTAATATTTTAACTAGATAAAATTATAAATTCAATTTTCGGTACAAAGTATAGTAGAAAGAGTATAATTTTGAGATTAGTAGAAATTATTTACTAAATAACTTCTTAGTCTACAATAGGTCCTGGGGTCTTGGCAGCCCGCTGGGTTCTTGGCAGCCTACTGGGTAACCCATGGGCGGGACATCCCATTGTCCCATTACCCGCCCAGCCCATGGGGATCCACGCCGCAGCCTAGCTTTAGTTCTGTAGTTCAGTATTCTAAGGTCATTCAGCACTTTCATTAGTGGTCTCGTCACAGTTCAGCCCCATTACAGTATATAGACCGTTTTCCAAGCTGGCGTTTGCCCATAGGTCCACGTTACTTCTGTATTACTACTGTTTGACTGTATAATTTCCATGTGCCTGTAGTGGCCCTTTGAAACTATAGTCGTTCGAATTCATGATATAGTCTATCCCTGGTACTGTCAATATCCAACACGAGTGAAGAAAGACTATACCCAACATTAGTTGGAGCCGGGAACAGTATGACTCTCTAAGTAGCAAGCGCTGCCCTAATGTATCTGTGCGGCGGGGTGATGCAACAATGGAATATGTTTAGTAGGCTCTCTATCACTATAAGCACTAACATAGATTGCGAACGACTTAATTTTAGTATAAATTTCAGAATCCCTCTTTTCATTCAGTGGAACCAGAGAAATGTTGGTAGATGTGAAATACGACGCTGTCCGCGAGAAATGGTTGTTTTGAATAAGCACAATGCACGCCTCTGTTAGGATAAATATAAAGTGAGAGAAAGCGGCTACAGAACCTTGATGACACGTTTGGACTGGAAAAGGTGATGAAGAAGTTCATCGTCCGCAGCAAGCCCACGTGACGCCTTGGTGCTCAAGATCCGAATGATATGATCGCTAGAAGGTGCAAAGAACCAAAACAACTCGCCCTTTATAGCAGTGACCGTAGAGTTGCCACCATCGACGTGAAGCTCAGACACGATCCGAGCCAGCGCGAGATCATTGCTGTGCTCGTTCAAGAGGCGGGGACCAGCCACGCGACGTCCCCGCGGCGTCAGGAGGTCGAACACATTGCTCAACCGGGAGGCGCCCCCCCCCCGGCATCGTGGGAGCTTCACTCAGTTTAAAAACAGAAGTAAAGACATGCAAAGACGGCGGTGAGCTTGCCAAGTCGTCGTCTCGTGTTGATAGCGACCAATAGCTTCTTGGCTGTAGGCACTTTACCGATGATATTTTTCGTGAGGTTGGCTTGTACGGCTGACTGCGTGTCTGGTGCACGAGCCATTGAACGATACATAACTATAGGTACTTGGCAAAGTACTAGTACAATATACTGTTACAATGAGTGTGATTATTTATGTACAGGATTGCAAGTAAGCCCACTTATATGTAATGTATAACGTAAATATAATATTATCTGTAATGTATAACGTAAATATAATAGTATCTGTTACATAATATTATACGAAGTCAAGGAGGAGACCTATTTGGATTGTCTAGCTACAAAATGATTCCAAGCCACTGTAAAGCAGAGAAAAAGTATATAACATCATATATCTCCCAAGCAATCTCCTTTTCACATCATTCATCATACTTCACTCGCATCTGATTCAACTGCAGTTTATCATCACTATCACCTTGCAATCACAATCACAACTATAAACACAACAAAACCTTCCTATCCCAGGTCAAAATCATGAAGTCTTTCTCTATCTCTCTCGCTTTTGTAGCTCTTTTTGCCACCAATGCACTTGCAGATAATTGTAAGCCTGGGCTAAATTACTGCGGCTCTACGCTTTTGAATATTGGTTCGTATTTTTTCTTCTCCCCTTCTCTTTTTCCCCTCATCACCACTCTTCTCCCGGCTTTCCTCTCCTTTCCCTTCATTCTTTGCTAACTGCAAAAACAGGTAATTACCAACCTCAAATCGACCAAGTACTTTCTGACGAGGGCATCTCCCATACCGACTCTGGAAGAAATGTTTTGTTCCATTGTGAAGGGGGAAGTAATGGAGTGATTAACTTCGTTCAAGTATGTTCTTCGTGTGTCGATGCGGGAAAGAATAAAAGCGATCATTGTAAATAATTAGAGTATCGTCTCTCGAATTAGAGGATGGGGATTCGGTGGGAGTTGAGAGAAGTGACAGAAAGGTTGATATTAGAAGCAAGGGGGATGTGAGAAAGATTGATTTCGTGGAAGTGAACGGTGGATGGATGGATGGATAAGATATTTTGGAAGAAGAAATTTGTGACACCACTCGTTTGTAACTAGCTTGCTCTATATGATACTAGGTCATATGGCGCTCTTTCTGAATATTTCAGGAAGAGCTTCTACTCTCTTTTATTATTTTATTCTTTCTAGACTCTGAGGATGAATTAAAGCCTTATCTACACTAGCTTATCACAAAATTCAAAGAAAAGAAAGTAAAATCTTGCCAGAGATATTCATTATTTCATACAACTCAGATCGATCTCTACTATCGTACTGATAGCTATGTATATTGAGTTATCCGACTATGCTAGTAGTAGTGCTTCTGAGGCTGTTCTACGTCCCGATAGCCTTATCGTATATGTTCTCGTCTGAAGCAGAGATTATAGTAGATGAGAGCTTCCAATTTTTCAGTACAGTGCGCAGATAGGCAACGATTGTGGCTTAAGTGCTGTTGTCAAAATAGCAACCTTCCTGTTTTCCTGTAGTACTCTAGTAAGATGCCGACAACTCAATAAAGGAGTCGATAGAATCAAAGTTGAAGTCCCAGTTATCATTCGTATAATATAAAATAGTGGTTAGATAGATAGTATGATTATCATAATTATCGCTTGTATCAGAAGTAGACTGTATAAACGGGTATCTGTGGTACTACCACTTAAGTTGAATAGGATCTGTGGATTAATCCGTGGTGGAGCAGATAATAGTATTCTTAAGTATCACTACTATAGTTAATCCACAGATATCTATAGGATATCTATTGAACCGGCAGATAGTTAAAAAACTAATAGATATCTAGTAACCTATCGGTTTTTAAGAGTAACCGGCGAATAAATAGATGTTTGAAGCTCAAAATTTTAGGGTTTGAAGATTGAATTTTTTATATTAATCTTGATATTAAATATAAGAAGTTATATAGTTATTTGTATATTTATCTAACGATTTAAATACTTTTTAAAAACAGATATATACTAGATAATCTACAGATAATCCGTTTTTAGCCGGAGTAGATTACTTTCTGAACAGATATTCTACAGAGTGTAATATTGAAAGGTAGCGATTTACAGAACGGAGCGAAGTAGGATATTCTAACAGAGTAGATTCTTTTTATATAGCCTAATCAGAAGTCCTTAGAAAGATTGTGGTTGATATATATCCACTATATCAGCGAGTTGGAGAAGAGCTCAAAGGTATCTGCTTTGTTGTCTCGTGCCTCCATAATATATTGCACTGGTTGGCGTTAAAATCCTAGTCCCAGAAATATAGTGATGGAACTCATTTATTCTCTTTTTTTAGCTCAAGACTAACTTCTTTCATTTTCAACTCCTTAATTCTTCCTTCCCCTTCTCTTCTTTCTCTGTAGATTTTCCCACCAATTGTCATTTCAAGCTTCGTTCTATGCTCATCCATATCTTTCCGCTAGTCTGTAGCACTCTATTTGCGCCTGGCTTCAATCCAATGATATAATTGTACATGCTAGTTGACTGTAAGCTCAAAACGATATTTGGTGTGTAATATTAAGCGACGAAAAAGGGCAGATCATTCTAGCGTATTCGATACGGTCTTCCCAATTCGGCAAGTACATGACGAAAAAGAGGCTGTGCAAATATACATTAACGTTCAGTATTTAATATGGACCTATTAATTATCTTTTAAATTGACAAGCTTACTAGTCTGGCTATGATCGGATGAGTTTCATTCAGATACGCAACTAGGAAAATAATGTATGGAGAAGCACCCGGAAAGAGATTTCAGACTTTTGTTATTCGGAAGATATTACTTTCCTTGATTCATACTAGATATACGGTATAAGTATATACAACTAATAACGGTGCGAAGCACTGAAGTATCTTTGTATCGGCTAGCTGTTTCCAGTTCAACCTACTGCCACCCACTGCCACCCACTGCAACCCACTGCAACTTACTAGGTTCTATACGTCACCTACTTATATACAAGGGCATCTTTTCCCCTCAACACTTCAGGATATCAAAGTTTCAAATACAACAAAAAATCCTTGACTTTACTGCGTGGACGATGCGAGTATCGGACTAATCATGACCTCAACGGCTATAGTCTGTTTAGCAGGTGTATTTGTCACCGCGCACGAATGTAAATGTATAAGTAGTATTAATTGTTGTAGCCTTATATTGAGAATGAATGAGCGGCTTCGCTGATACGATTAGATGCTCTCGGATCTATGCTGGCTGATGGAATCAGACTGGAACTCCTTTAACAAGGCCATCGATAGGCGTTTAATACTCTTTGTACCACCTGCATCTGTATTTTATCATGCGGAACTCAACTACAGTCTACAACATAGCCGTCTGCGAAGTTGTCCTTTCTTACTGGAACACGTCTATGTTTCACTCGGCAGATCCAGTGAGCGTTGCCTCGACTTGAACGAACAGTACCTGCAATCCAAGCTATCCGAACAGTACAAGTATTGCCTGAGATCTCGATGCAGGGACAAAGGGGTTTTCACTCGGATCTTTGCCTCCTTATGTCGTCAATGCTACCGATGCAAGCTATGTATAGGCTACATTGAAATTTGCTACTATATGAATCTACGAACGATTGTCAAGAACACTGGATATAATGGCGCTGGAAGGTAGGTTGCCCGATAATTCAGTTGTCTATCTTGTGGCTCGGAGATGAGGTTGCATCAAACTGACGGAAGCAGAAATACTAACTACGGGAGGACTTAATAGACTACAGAAGAGGATAAAGGAGAGGATACAGGAGTCGAACAAAGACTAAACAATGAGGCCATTCATGTACGAAGTACAGGAGAGCGAGTCTCTATAGTCCCACCCCGAGTCCATAGCATAATGGCGGTCAAGACTTACCAAGAACCTACAACATTAGATTACTATTACGTAGTGATCTTGATGCTAAGGGTTTAGAATTCAAACCACAGTATACAATTCCACAGTGACTTTCTGTCACAAAACTGTAGCCGCAACCCAAACAAAAGGAACACTCAGATGGAAGTTATATTGGGTGCCGGTGTGCAGGACGGCGAGATTCTGGATACTATGAAACTGTGTGGATAATAGCCCGGCCAGGCCGGCCGGAACTAAATACGGACCGGAGTTCATATAAGTATATATAACTACGAAGTATAAGTATATAATATCTATATAGCGGGTAAAAGGGAATTAGCTTAAATAATCAAATATAGATAGTTATTACTCTTTATATAAAGAGTATAAAACTTATAATATAATTTTATAATTAAAGAATTAAAACGTTTTATATAATTAATATTAAATTTATATTTTATATATAATTCTAAATATTATATATAATCTTTATACTTCTTTATATAATATTACTTTTTTATATATAACTTCTAAATTATATTAATAAAATATTTTTTAAAATTTTAAATATTTATTTTAAAAAAAGAAAAAATTAAATTAATTAAATTAATTATATATAATTTAAAAAATATTTATTTAAAAAAATAATATTATAATTTATTAAGTTTAAAGATTATAAATTTAATTATTAATTAATAATAATAAAACTTTAAATTAAAAGTAAATATTATAAAATAATTTATTATTTAAGATTATTAAATAAAAATAACTTTTATTAATATATATAATTTTATATTTAATCTTTTAATTATAATTTATATAATAATTCTAATTAAATTATATATATAAACTAGTATAAATATATAATATATTAATTTATATAAGAACTTATCTTTTTTAATTAATAATTTTAAAGTATACTCGAATCTACTTTATAAATATATTATTATAATTTATTACTTACTATTATAATTATCGATTTCTTATATAACTATTTTTAATAATAAACTTATAATAAATACTATTAGTTACCGACTACTAGTATCCCGTGACCTAACCACTTCCATGTGACTTAGAAGACAAGTTTCGTAACAAATATATCGCCTTCCGCCTCTATGATATAATATAAAACTACTATAGAGGCTGGAACGAATAGCAGCTAATTTTCGCCTTACTTAGGGGAACCGACTAATCCGTATACTGGATATCGACCGAATAGCGGCCATTCGTTGTAGAATAATAGGGCAGGTGGCGCGAGCTTATATGAACTTGGTAGGTAAGATGTATCAAGATTCCGATCAAGAAACAGCAGCAGTAGAAATATCAGTTAGATGAGACTCGGCGACAAATATAAGGAACAGTTACTATAATTATACACTTCTTAATTGACAAACCTTAGCAAGAATCTCAAGCGGCAAATTCAAGGCTATATTGCAATAATTTATATTCTACAGAAACAACAACGAGCTTCAACTTAGCAACAATATCATCTATCTGCATTTTCAAACTTTCCACTCGAGGGAAGCTCTCTTATTCAGCTCGCTGAGAGTATAGTTAGAACAGGAGAAGTCCTAGAATCCGATATTGAGTATTCGTCAGATAACAACGCTTTCTCCTCGCCTTGGTGAATAACGACGAGTCCTAGGAGTACTAGATCCCACTCGAACAATCAACGCGGCCATTCTCTAAATTTATAACATGAGTCACCAGTGAGCTCTAGAATCATAACTCCTTCGTTCAGTGATACAAGTTATACTTTCAGCGAAGAGTCTGCAGTGATTACAATGAGAAAGCGACCTTATAACAAGAGTTTACCTCAAGACCCTTTGGACTCAAAACGACTAACGGTTGAACCACTGTTTAATAGACCTATAGAAGATAGCAGGACTGACTCCCTTGCTGTATATTCGGAGATCGACATCCTACGTTTGAATACCGGCCACAATATCTAAGCGGAGACTGAAAACATCATAACTCCTAGAAACGGATCAAATACAGTAACTATTTTAATTAACTATGAGTTGGAAGAGAATATTGTTTCAGAGAAGTTTGTTATAGAGAATAGCTTGGAAATTCAAGACACTAATGATAAAGAAGTAATACGGGAGTTTGAACCTGATTTGGGAGGAAAAAATATAGGACAGGTGGACGAAAAATGGTCATCGAAAATCGGGGATGATTCGATGTTGGGTCTTCCCGTACCACGGGCATATCTACTTTGGAAAGCTCTTTATTGATATGAGGGAGTATTGTTGGAACCAGCGTCCGTTATATTAAAACCTGGTGGAGGTGATGTCTATATAGGGAAAAGTGGATATATACTTGATATTTCCCATATTTCATTTAGCAAGTATCGAGAATGTAATTGCTAAAGAAGTCGAACTGCTTTGCATATAGACACAGATTGAAGGCTTCTTATAACGATCGATACAACACTTGTTCACCAGTGCTCGGCTAGCTAATGTCTATAGCTCCGATGACTACTTGATATATGATAATGAAGTCGAGGACAGTAAAACATTCATATACAACAACTGGCCACCACACCTGTTTTTTTGGCCTTGCCAAGGAGATGGTAGCATATGCCAAGACCGGGTAAATACTTACACACAAAAACCTGGAGAATTGTGCTTCGGATAGAACTTGGCATTAGTCTAAGATTTTGCATCTTTTAGCTTGTGGGAGACCAAATCGACCTTGTATTTAGGCAATTTAAAAAGACTTGCTAAATAGCTAGTTCCTCTCCTTATACGCTGAAGCGACGGCACAAGAATGAAAAGGGGGACTAGTCATTACATATATTTATGCTAAATTAGACAAATAGGCTAAGAACAGTGCCCAATATCTGATCCAAAGTGCTTAATATTGATAACTATTCCCTAGGCGTGCGCTTGGATAATATTTTTCCATTAATATAAATACTTGGCGCAGGTTAAATATTCCCCGCAAAAGGGGTCATTCAGGCGAGATCGCCTATTACCCCACACTCGGTATTTCATCCCCGGATCAAATAGAACAAAACAGAAGATTGTTTTCAGTCCCGGAGCTACTTGATATTAAATAGAAGCTAGTTGAATGTCGAACCTATAAAGTTGCCCTTATCCTCCTCCAAAGTTCAGGTCAAGTCTCAAAACACTCCCCCAGCTCCCCCAACTTCCCCAAATTTCCAAGATGTCTTCCTCCAAACTCTTCCTCCTTTTCGCCCTTCTCTTTAGCACCGCCTATGCCCAAACCCAAAAAATCCGTTACATGCCCTTCGGCGACTCTATCACAGAAATAGTCTGCTGGCGCGGTCTCCTCTGGACAAAACTCCAACAAGCCGGCTACACAAACATCGATTTTGTCGGTTCAGGAACAAACCAAAACCCCGCTGGTTGCTCCACCACAAACTACGATAAAGACAACGAAGGACATTCCGGGTTCTTAGCTATTGATATTGCGAATAAAGGGCAATTGGTGGGATGGTTACAAAAGAATCCGGCGGATATTATTACGATGCATTTGGGGACTAATGATGTGGGCGCGCAGCATAAGACGGCGGATATTATTGCTGCCTTTACGACACTGGTTAAGAATATGAGAGATTCGAATCCGAAGATGAAGATTATTGTAAGTTTCTGCTTTAATTGTCGGCTTTCGACCCACGCTTGAGGCATTGGAACTGATGAACTTCAGGTTGCCAAGATTATCCCAGCGACAGCTAGCTTTTATCAAACCGGCATCAAGGCTTTGAATGAAGCAATACCCGGATGGGCTGAATCATTGAATTCTACTCAGTCCCCCATCTACGTCGTTGATCAGAACACAGGATTCACTGCCGCGGATGAAAGAGATGGCCTTCACCCAAACGCACAAGGCGATGCCAAGATGGCAGCAGTATGGTATCCAGCAATCGTCCAAGCGGTTAAGGCGATTGGGTCTAGTTCCACCAAAACGAAGGTTTTTAGGTCTTGAGGAGGTATAGGTCTCACGGTTAAGGAACAATCATTCTATTTTGCAGACTATTTTACCTTTCTCCAGCAACGCATTCTGAACAAGTCAACGTGACCTTACTTCAGTTCCGCATCGGAAATAAATGTGATCCCCCAGCACACCGATACCCACCTCTTTGCTTGATCCATTCAAACCCTATTGGGCACTTCCCCATCATACGCTGCCTCTTTGTTGCGTCGTTCCTCTTCTTCCAACAGTCTTTTCATAATCTTGTCTCTTTCAGCATTGGTAGCCTTATCCTTCGCTTGAAGCAAAGCTTGATACCACTCCTCTTGTCGTATCTCAGCTTCTTGATCTTGCTGAAGCTGCTCTCAAACTGCATCAGTGACGCCTGCATCACGCTATGGAGTAGGGTATTTTGGTTTGTCGGTGAGCCTCAGCTCACTAGGGCCAGGCGTTACTTCCTCTTCCAATGGTGAATCAGTAGGCTGCGACTTTAACCCAGTGGGTGGGTTGACTCATAGGTGGGTTGGACATACTGATGGGTAACCCACCCACTACCCAGTGGGTTACCTATATATAAATATGTATAATATATACAACATAGATAAATATATATAAAATCGCATTGACTTTAAAGTTTAAGACTAATAAGCAATCATATAACGTATTACAACTTGTGATTATATCCTGTAATTATGATTAGTAGAATGATTAGTATAAAGTAGCTCTATACTTACTTGATTTTTATGAAAATCACGTGAAGGTCTTGAGAAATCACGTGTGGGTTCTTGGCAACCCATGTGTAATCTATAGGTGGGTAGATCACCCACCCACACTACCTATAGGTTACCTATGGGTGGGTTGAAAAGTCCAAAAACCCACCCATGGGTACCCACGCCGCAGCCTATGAATCAGCGTCGGTAGTGACTTTATTCTGAGCCAAAGTCATCTTCGTTGTAGTTGTCGGGCGCTTCAAAGTCTGGGATTCGGGTTCTGGAACAAGATGTCTAAATGGAGAAGCTGGAGCAATTTTGGTATCTCCTCTGGATTTTCTTTCCGTGATCATTGCAAGACTGTGGTTTGACTTCCAAACCCTTGGCATCAGAATCACTCAAAAGGTGGTTCAATGCTTTGGGTTCAGGTAAGTCTTGATTTTCATTAAGCTATGGACTCGGGGTGACACTATATAGACTCGCTCTCCTGTACTATATATATGAATGGTCTTATTGTTCAGTCTATGTTCAACTCCTGTAGCCTCTTCTGTAGTCTATTGAATCCTTATCCCGACACTGGCAACTCTTTAAAATGAAAAGAAACAATTGTTGAAGTGCCAGCGAGTATCTATTCTATATTACCTTCAAAAATCCGTGGAAATCCGATAATCCGTAGGCTGCGGCAGAAGCCTAGCAGGCGGGCTGCTGACCTTTTGGGGCCCTACTAGGTAGGCTGAGAGAATGAAAACCCGGCTTACGATCTATAGGTTACCCACTACCTGTAGGTTACCTATTACCCAGTAAGTAATAAGTTGGGTTATAGGTAATAAGTAGTCTATAGAGTAATAAACAATAACTAATTTATTATAAAAGAGATTATAATATAATAATAAACTAAATAGAAAATTATTAATAATTAGAAAATTAATTAAAAGTAATTAGAGAATAATTAAATAATAGTTTAATAATTAGAAAGTTAATTAAAAGCGATTAAAAAGTAATTAAATATAATTTATATTATATTTAAAGTAAACCTGCCCGAATTCTAAACCCGCCTTTTACTTACTAGAATACAACCATAGAACTATATACTTTTGCTACAGCCTAGTTGCTAAGTCAGGCTATCTTCGTAATCTGGGTATTGTTTTCTTCACCAAGGGCTTCAACGGCTCTAGTCCGGATATTGCCTGTCTTGTCTAATATAGCTATACGATTGATACTATCTACCCTAATAGGATACAGGCTATCTCGAAGAATCTATACTCTTTATACTAGATTTGCTTCTACTACTTACTTTACTGTTTTGTATTCGGGTTTATCTCTATAAACAATTCTGATCCGGTATAGGTTCTTTAAGTCTATTATTACTACTCGGTATTACTATATAGTATTATCTTACTTATTATATATACTCTTTTCTACTATTGTCCGAATCGCTCCTACAAAGGCTTTATCACTGACTTCGGCTCCGACTTTGGAGATATCAATTATATAGTATAGTGTATTAGTAAAAGTAGATAGTATAGTATTAAAAGACAAGAGTGTCTATATATTACTCGGCTAGCTAACTGGTAGACTACGAGCGACTTCTGTATAGGATAGATTAGAGCTATAGTTTCCTGATATAAGAATTGTAATACTATCTGTTATTTCTTATTTAGTCTTATACAACTCTTCTTTAACTACTTAGTATTCTCCTTTAACAACTTCAAGTTCTTTTTCTATATAAGCGAGTTTTGCTTCTATCTTCTTATTATATATATTCTACTTCACCTATTCTTTTAGAAGAGTTCTGAATATACTAGTTTACTCGTTTATTTGTTCCTGAATATTTCCTAGTACTGCCTGCTTATCGATCCTACTACTATTACCTAATCTCCTCTTTCCGAATATATCCTGAACCGCTTTATTCTACTTAGCCTTCGCGCTAGGCTTGCGTGTATATCGTAGTAGGTAACCACTGAGATCCTTCTCTTCAGATCCGACTACAATTGTATCTGTCTTCTGCTTTGGTGTTTGGACAGTGATGAATCGTTTGGACTTCAGTAGGCTTAAGGCTACTTGGAAAGCCACTTCCCCTTCTATTAAATCATTCTCATTATTCCCGTCGCTGTTATCAGTCTGTGCAGCTTGTCCAGCCAGAGCCGTAAATAGATTGCTGGTTGTCGGATTTTCGAGTGTCGTTGATTTCCCACATGACCTCGCTTCGCTCACGGCGCGACGCGTCAAACGCGTCGCACCACTATCTGCCTCTATATCCTATTCTTTACTCAAGAGAACAATTTTCGGATTCTTTGAAAACGTTCTGTGTCAACACAAATCTATTCGATGAACATACAGTAAACTTCGATTCGTATGGACCGGAACATATACGTACAAAATCAAGAATGCCACCCCATTCAAAATCATAAATCCTTATCATGTCCACGACTAATAAACTCTATATCCTGCGTCAAACTGCCGTACTGCGCAACCCAATAATCAACGAAGTAATTTGTCCTAGGAATCCAAGGACCCTTGTTCCCACCCTTTGGCAGTAATCCTTTCGCCTTCTCGACATACGTCGAGTTGAGATTCACTAATAGCTTTGGCTTTATAATTTCGCCTCTTTGGACTCGAGGAATGGCTGCAGAGAGATTATTACTGTCTATATGTTTGAGCATACGACACACCATTTGGGCCGTGGCGTCAGCACCCAATGTCCACGAAGCATTGGCGTAGCCGAAAACAATGCAGGAGTTGGGCAGATCTTGAAGCATAACGCCTTTCCAGAAATATTTGGTTGCAAAATCGAATAGCTCACCATCGACAGATATTTTTACATGTCCGCCCATTAGCATCTTCAAACCCGTGGCAGTAACGATTATGTCAACATCGACGGTATCTCCCGACTCAGTGACGATGCTGTTTGCGGTAACAGTCTTAATACTGCCGGTAACGACATCAGCCTTTCCGCTGCCCAAACATTTGAAGAAATCGTTGTCCGGGCATGCGCACAAACGCTGCTCCCAGGGAGTGTAACGAGGGTTGAAGTACGGATCGACAGAGACGGAAGGTGGGAGTTCCGCTTGCATTCCACGCTTAACAAGCTTCTTCGCGAAATTAGGAAACGTTCGACAAAAGTTGAAGAAGAGTAAGGGTATCATTATATATTTCCAGCGTATAAGTTGACTGGCTATCCAGGATAGAAGATATTTCCTCAGGAGCTCAGCCGAGGGATCGACATTTGGAACACTCATCATATACGAAGGACTGCGTTGTACTATTGTTACTTTGGCAGCCTTGTCGACGAGATTTGGAATAAGAGTAACAGCAGTTGCACCACTCCCTATTATAGCTATTCTCTTATTTGTGTAATCGAGATCCTCCGGCCAGAATTGAGGATGGATGACCTTCCCTTAGAAGTTTTCCAGTCCAGGAATATCTACCTTCAATAGCTTATTGTGGTCATAGTATCTTTTACCCCAGATGATCTACCGTCCCTTTAATATAATCTGTATACTATCCGCTTCCATAGTCACTGACTATTGTTGTTCGTCCGTCGATTAATCTGCAGAGAGGACTTTGTGGTTAAATCGAATATTTCGATCAATCCTATACTCTTCTGCAGATTCTTTGATGTATATACGGATTGATTCCCCATCCGCAAGTGACTTCGGACTCTGCTATAGTCACCACGGAAATCCAAACGTATGTAAATCCGAATCTGATCGAATACTAGAGTACCGGAAGAGATCCTATGTTCTACCCATTGCTCCTCGGGCTTCCAGAATAGTATATTTGTATTGTGGGAGTTCTGATTGCACACGACTGCATGTTCATTAGTGCTTGTTTGAGCTAGCAGATAAACGCCACTGAGCCCGAAGGGATACTGACTATGCAGAGTTTATTCCTGAAATTCCCGCTCCGACGATGATAACATCGAAATCAGTACTGCTATTCTTCTCTATCGAACCTATACTGACTGTCTGGTCGATCTGACAGCGAATGAAAATAGTGTGAGATTCTTTGTGGAATTTTTAGTGGTGCTATATAGGACGAGTTCTTGGGCTTTGCAGAGGAATGTGTAGATCAATAAATAGCAAAAGTAGAAGAGAGAAAGAACTAGAGACTTGACTGATAGACATAAGCATATAAATAGACCAAGGTTCGAGCAGCTACAAACTACCCAATTTAGAAGCGCCCTCTCGTCGCAAGACTAGCCCAGTTCTGCCGTGCGACGCACAATAATTCCGCCGTACATCACACAACGGAGGTTCGCAAATTCGGAACATCTCCGTACGTTGTACGTGGGCCCGCAGCAGGAAGAGGGGGCTGTGATAAAGACGTCCAACTGGCTTTTCCGTGGTTTTGATATACTCTCCCCTCCCAAGAACAAATGTTATTTAGTGGGTTTTGCCACAGAGGGTATAAACAGGGAGGTTTAACCACTCAAAATTAAAGGTTTTGTATCCATCATTGACTAAGATCCCTTCCTCGGTTTCTCCGAGGTATCTTCGCTGTAAAAAGGACTATTTTGAGTAGTTAAAACCCTCTGTTTGTATCCTAGTTACTTCAGTAGTAAAAATACACTTTTTAACATTTGTTCTTGGGAGGGGAGGGTAAGATCTTGCTGCTGTACACGTGCGTGGGATTGGGTTTGGCGGGGCGGGCCAGGGCCTGAAGTTACATTCCGATGCTTTGACGACTTCTCACAGCTCACGTCGCTGAAGATTACTACAAAATAAACAACTATCAGCGGAAATCCACCCAACTTCCGCAATCCTGACATCCGAATCGTTCCGCAATGTCATGAAGCTACCCACAGAACTCTGCCTAGAGATTTTGGATTTGACACGTCTCTGGCAGAATCTAGCCACAGACGACGCAATCTTATACCGGAAAGATTTTGCGACATCCTCACCGAAGACTCAGAAGCCATCAGCGATATAGACAAGGGAGCTGAGGCACTTGGCCGTTCGTGGCAACCCATTGGATTTGAAGGTTTAGTTAAAGATGCACCTGCGGCATTCCTCTTGGATTACGGGTGTTGAGGACGGCATCATAGACTATGGTCACAACTCAATTTCTATCAATATATTCCGGATCTGCCTATACTATGTAGCTCCCTAGCTTGTTAATGACGGAGTCTAGAATCGCAGCTGCGTTCAGTTCGTTATTATTCTCGCCTGCTAGATATTTCATGCACGCCATGCTGTATATGTCACCCGTTTTTGCCTTCATCTTGGATGTGCTGCCTTTTCCTATTCCGCCTAGCAGAAATGGGTGTACCTGAGCGAGCTGGCTGGACGGAAAGATGTCGTTATCCGCATTTACGATAGTTACCTTGCACAACAAATCTCAACCCGCGCCATTCCGATATCTCAACTAGAATCGTAGCAAGCGAGTGCAAATTCATAAACCCATTGAAGCTCTCGGAAGCTTCGGCCCAATGCATTAGGATGTCGATAGATATCTCGCCGAGAATTATGCAGCCAAGCTGCTCGATGGAAGCTCCTCGCGGTTCGGGAGATACAAAATGTAGGCTGGATTCTTGTCGTGAACTAGGTGGCTCTACACCGTCCTTGGCGCTGAAACGATCATACAGAGATTCGGGGCATTCCATTGTTGGGTGAACGCTTTGCGCAGATAGGTAATCCTGTTGCTGTGCTCAACTGTTCTATGACAATGCAAGGAACGAAATGATGAATCCTTCGGCAGATTCGGAAGAGCAGCGAGGTTTTCGATTCGAGGAATTATGTCTTTTCTCAGTAATAGATTGATGTCTTTCCACTCTAAAATCACACCTTCTTTGTTGTATTGAGCGATTCCTATTCCAGTGTATTTATGCATCAGCTGCAAATTTTGGAGCCTATTGCGCGTGAGTTTCTCGAGTCCTCGGGGGAGTATGCCACTCGACAGCACGGGTTGGGAACTTCAACCTCCGACCGGATTCTCATTGTCGGTCTCTAGGCCCACTTTTGTAGCTTTGATGCTAGCTGTATCAGCCAAACCTTTGAGGCTCCTCTCCTTGTCGACTGCTGTCCACTATAGACGTCTAGGATACGAGGAGCCGCTAATTACCAGAAAAGATCAACCTGAATCTTTGTCTTAGGGTCGCTTATCGGCTGAAAGTCTCATACGAGAACAATATCATTTATAACGGTATTAACCTAGAAAATATTCTTGTTCGGTCCTATGCAGAATACATATAAGTTGCAAAGCTAGCTGACTTCGGATTTGCCACTATCGAAGCAGTCGAGGCGAACGAGGTTTCTATTAGTGGACCACGCACCTTGCATTCTCTAGAGAGTTCTCGTTCGGCCTCTAAAGTGTTCTTCGGAAGACTGATATTTATTCATTCAGACTATTGGCATAGTCCTTCACAATAAAGGGATATAACCTGTTCGACCTTATGATTTCGGAGGAGATGAAAGGTGAAGAGCGCCTTCAAGCAATATACAATCTCAGAGAATATGATACAGTTCTGTGAGCAGCAAAGTTTGAGAATTGGATTCTACGAGGGCAGATGTTTGCCGTCAATTTGTTACTCCCATGTTACGAATCTTGTCTTCTGAGTCACATGGAAGTGGTCAGGTCACGGGATACTAGTAGTCGGCAGAACTAATAGTATTATCGTAGGTTTATTATTGAAATTAATTATATAAGAAATCAATAAATATAAAGTTTTATATATTAAAGAAAATTATTTAATTATATAAACTTTTATTTTTAATTATTTTATTAATTTTATTTTCTTTTATTATAATAAAATAAATTGAAATATTTTAATTTTATTTTATTATATAAAGTTTTTAATTAAAAAATAAATAATTAGAAATATAATTAATAAAATTAAAATTTTTATTAAATATATTTTATAAAACTTTTAATTAAAAGATAAATAATTAAAAATATATATTTAATAAATAAAATTAAAATATATTAAAAAGTTAAATATTAAAATAATTTATTGAAAATATTTATATATTTTTTAATTAAATTATTTATTTTTATTATTAAAATCAAGAATATTTATTTTTTTAAAGAAAATTCAAAATAATATATATTAAATTTTTATTAATAATATTTATTTCGATTTTTAATAATATATAAAAGATATTTTAATTATAAACTTTTATTTTATTATAATTTATATATAATTATAAAATATAAAAGTTATATTTAAAATAAAACTATTAATAAAAATATTAAATAATTTTAGAATTTATAATTAAAAAGTTAAAAAGATTTTAAAAATCTTAAAAGTTTATATATATTAAAAAATTATATATAATTATATAAATTATATATTTAAAATATATATATATTAGTATTTTAAAAACTTATTTATAATATAAAAAGTTTTTATTTAAACTTTTAAATAAATATAAATAATTTAAATAATTTATAATAAATAAATATAATTATAATTATAAAAATAATAATAATA
>LNKV01000083.1:0-44457 GCA_001465935.1 Clarireedia homoeocarpa
CCAAAAAAAAAAAAAAAAAAAAAAAAAAAAAAAGAGGGGGGGGTGTCAACCTGGAACTAAGTGACATGTGATTGTTTTCGCAAGTATAGAAAAGTGTATTAAATTTGGTTGTGAAAGAGAATTAGAAGCACTATAATCAAGTGATTGTAGGGCTATCTGCTAGGTGTTATCATCGGCCTGTTATTTCTGCACTGAATAGCTAACTCCTTTTCCATCGCTACTCTGCTGGACTATCACTAACACATATCGCTGGCTATGACATACTTATTTGTCTGCGCCTTCGCGACAACATGGGGACCGACTAGTTGGACTTACCCAGCAGAGATCTTTCCTAACAAGATCCGTGCCAAGGCTGTCTCCCTCGCGACGGCATCCAACTGGTTCTGGAACTGCGTCCTCGCTTTTGCTGTCCCGCCTTTGCTTAAGAACATCAACTGGAAGATGTACATGATATTTGCTACGTTCAATAGCCTAGCATTCATCCATATGTTCCTCACAGCTCCAGAAACCAAAGGCAAGACCCTCGAAGAAATGGACGACGTCTTCGATAGTGGCATCCCAGCTTGGAAGGGTGTTCCCAAGGGTTCCAGATTGGATCAGCTGCAGAAGGATATTGAAGCTGGTCACCTCAAGATTACAGCACCAATGGGCGGTACCACCGACTATCCTAATGACGACGAAAAGGCTACTGTGGTCCACGAGACAACTGCCCATTGATTAGCTTGAACATGGGAGGTGGTCGTTGACCTTCTAGGATAACCTCCCTTTTTTCACTTTGATTTAATCGGCTGCACTTTCTATTTGCAGTATGCGCATTGGGGTAATTTGGTATCAACATTGTCTGATATGGGAGGGGAGGTGGTGGGTTTGGCGTCCAAGAACTTGAGTATGCAGATATTGATCGGTCTTCAAGCTTTATCGTGTGATATTATGCCTCGAGGAAAGAATAGCGAGCTCAGTTAGTAAGCATAATTCAATGATAATTTTGGTTCCATTTATCACGTCTCTCATGTGCTCTGAAGAAGATAATGTCTACTCGTATCTCGTACTCAGTAAGCGAAAAAGGAGCCTGGCACGGACCCGTTATGTAAGCAGTAGGATCTGAAGCTAGCAAGCCAATGACGTTGACGATTCTTTAGCTTCGATCTGGTGGGCCTTAATTCAGATACCCGCGAGCCTTCGTAGGGATGAACCATCAAAGACACGCGTGACGTATGGTAAGTCCTGAAAATGCGCGCGGATAAGCCATGTAAGTATTGAATTGCAGGTAGGACCATTTCTTTCCTAGAAACTTTTCGAGCCAGCTTTTCCCTCCCTTATTTTGAATGTTTGCTACTCATATACCTTACCTGCGGATCAGCAGAACGCATATCTCCATTAATAGGACAACCTTGTGCGGCATACACACAGTCCGAGGCGTTCATCTGAACAATTTTGCAGCTAGTAGCTTAGCAATGCCTCCAAAACGCAAGAGATCATCTGTGGCAGCAGTATCGGCATCCAACGATAGCCCAGCACCAATTCTTCCTACTGGTAATTCAAACCAGACCACCTCGATCAAACCGCCCGCTAGACTTTTGCGTCAGTCGTCTCGTAGAGACAAAGTTGACACCAATCCCGATCATAACGCAGACATCGTAGATGGGAACACGGCTCTTCGCGCAAGCCCCGACGCAGACGAGGCTGGGGAGGCTTTCAACATAAAGAAGATTCAAGTCCCAATAACACCTGCGAAGCCCAATGGGATAAAAGTCGATTTTAAAAAAGAGGACAGCGATTCGACTCTCTCTGATATAGGTGATGAATTGCTAGAAACGACGCCGGCAAAGAAGCAGAAGAAGACACCAACAAAAAGTTCGATCGCTGCGAAGAAGGCTTCAGATGAGATAAAAGCATTTAAAGCCGAGCAAGCAGCTAAAAAGGCTGCTGAAAAGAAAGTCAAGAAAGAAGACGATGAAGATGAGTGGGATAGACGAGTCGACCCAGATGGCGATGATGAAGGTCCCACTGAGGATATTGATGCTATAAAGTTGGAGGCAAGGCGACCGCCTCCTATCAATAGTGATTACCTACCATTGCCTTGGAAAGGAAGATTGGGATATGTGAGTTTGAATGGTAATATTACACTAGGAAAATGCTAATTCACTACCTAGGCATGCTTGAATACTTATCTGCGATCTTGTAATCCGCCAATTTTCACATCACGAACTTGTCGCATGGCTTCTATACTTGAACATCGACATCCATTGAAGGACCCTTCACAACCCGAGCATGCTACCAAAAACAGACCCGATAAATCCAAGCCAGCTTCTGTCGAGCGGGGTCAGCGTTATGTAGAAGATTTGTGTTTAGCAAATGTTCGAGACTTGCCTAAAATGTTGCGATGGAATGACAAATATGGTATCAAGTTCATGAGACTGAGCTCAGAAATGTTTCCGTTTGCTAGTCATGCCGAGTATGGATATAAGCTCGCTCCTTTCGCGAGCGAGGCATTAGCAGAGGTAGGGAAAGTTGTTGCTGAGTTGGGTCACCGAGTGAGCACTCATCCAGGACAGGTAAGTTAGGCGCAAGAGCTTCCTTGATAACTTAAACTAACAATGCATAGTTCACACAATTAGGATCCCCGCGCCAGGAAGTGATTGAAAATGCAGTCAGAGATCTTGAATATCATGACGAGATGCTCTCACTCTTGAAGCTACCTCCTCAGCAAGACAGAGATGCCGTCATGATCCTTCATTTGGGAGGTACCTTTGGCGATAAAGCAGCTACCCTTCAACGCTTCCGCGAGAACTATGCTAAACTCTCTGATCCGATCAAGAAACGCATCGTTCTTGAGAATGATGATGTATCTTGGTCTGTACATGACCTCCTTCCACTTTGTGAAGAGCTTAATATTCCGATGTGTCTCGACTTCCACCACCACAACATAATCTTTGATTCTAAGCAAATCGCTGAGGGAACGAAGGGAATTATGGAGCTCTTTCCCAGAATAAAGGCGACCTGGGACCGCAAGAATATTACACAGAAAATGCATTATTCTGAACAAACCCCTCAAGCTGTAACAGGCCGTCAACGACGCAAGCACAATCCACGACCTGCCACTCTTCCGCCTTGCGCAAATGATATGGACTTGATGATCGAAGCGAAAGATAAGGAGCAAGCTGTTTTTGAACTCATGAGAACCTTCAAACTTCCCGGATTCGAAACCTTCAACGACATAGTACCGTACGAGCGCGATGATGACAACCGCGTACTGCCCAAGAAAGCAAAGAAGAAGAAGACCAAGAAGCAGGTAGCGGCCGAGATTGAGGAGTTCGGCCAAGAAATCGAGGAGGAGGAAGAGCCCGAAAAAGATATCATCCCCGAAGAGGAGGTTGGTATGGGAGGACCAGAGAACCGCGTCTACTGGCCAGTCGGTATGGAAGAATGGCTCCGGCCAAAAAAGAGGGAGATCAAAAAGAAAGGCGGGGACGATGAAGAGGAAATGTTCAAAAATCCCACACCAGCGAATTTTGAGGCCCGGAGAAAGATCAACGAGAAAAGAAAAAGGGCATTGGATGATAGCATCAAAGAGAAGCTAGCAAGTGCAGGAAGTCTCAAAGACGTCTTGGAAATCGTGGAGCAGATCAAAACTGCCCAGGACGATGGTCCAGACGTCAATGGCTCGGCAGAAAAGCCCAAGAAGAGCACACCTGCCAAGAAGAAATCCGTCCCAGCGAAGAAGAATAATAATGCAAAGGTGGCGCAAACACCGAGTGTTTCGAATCCGGATGAAGAAGATGAGGAAGAGGACGATTTGAGTATGCCGGACTTGTCGGAGGAAGATGAAGATGGATTGGCGAAGCTGAATAGGAAAGCTAAGCCTGCGAGACGGAGTGTGAGAGCGGGTGCGAAGAAGAGGAGAAGTTATGCTGAGATTGATGACGGTTGGGATATGGATATGGATATGGATATGGATATGGATGATGAGTAGAGCGTATAACAGAGCTTTTTGTATCAGAATGCGTAATGGAATAGGAGAAGATGAGAGTAATGTTTATGTATGTAGTCTCTGGAGTGGAGGGAGGGACGCAAGATTAATGGCTGCCCCGCCCCGCACGTCATTGAATCACGATCAGTCATCTAAAATCATGGTTAATATGGGGGGGGATCCTGCACTATAATCTGCCGCCAGGAATCAGAATCAAACAGGGAGTTTTACATTTACAAGACCTTTTAAAAGCCGTCAGATAAGATAAACAGGAGATGCAATAAGCTGCCAACTATGTTTTGATATGAATATGGAGAATCCAATGCTTATTTCGATGGGAAATGAATATGCGTTCAAATGCCACCCATTTCGAATATGGGGCAATCTTTGGCTCAGGCAGGCTCTTGAGATCGTTAGCATCTCAAATTTTGACTTATTTTGCAAGATGTCCAAACCAGTGGTGGCCGATTAACGATTCAGAGGATTGAGTTCCTAGCGGATCAAGATTCAAGAGCAGAATTATTCTCGTTGATTTACACGCGTAGATTGGGTGGTTTCTTTTGCAAAGTCTGGATATATATCAGGCGCATGAATGCTGGCTGCGTTGCATAGATGCTTCCTAGGAGAGGCCATGCTCAAACGATGGTTGTCTCGACGCATCATTATGATATTAAAAGATAGCCAGATATCGCGGCCCACAAGCTCAAAAATTCAAAGGGAAATCTAATCATTCTGCACTCTCTCCAAGCATTTTTCTCGGCTCCTCCATCTCCTACACGTTCCCTGGTGTTCTCCCTTTCAGCCGTAGTATGATTGCTTGCTGCGGGAGAGAGCTTTTGCTTCCGCTTTTGCATCACCGTCGACTATAGTGCCATGACTTTCCTCGGCTACAGCAATCGTAACGGTAGTACCTTTACCTTCTCCTTCTGCTGCCTGCTTCGTCGCGACATGATTGTCCTCCACAACCATATTCGCCCGTCGCACTGACCTCATTCAAACCCCCACTCGCCTTACTCCCCTCCACAGTAGCGCTCTGGTTTCCCGCCGTATCATTGTTACTTGTCTCTACCCCCTTCTCAACACTTCCTTGACTCGACCGTGCTGATCAGAGCATCCCAAAAGAAAAAGAGACAGTCGCCCAGTCCCTTACCCAGGACAATTTGCAAAACAACTATGCTGAGCAATGAAGTACTGTGAGCAGTTACTGTGAATTTAGCGCGCTGCGCTGCGCTACGGCTACCGCATCGCTGTCTTCCGATGATAGGAACTTCATGAGGATATGATAGCGGTCTGTTTGCCAGTAACCCTCGCCGAAGTCCCTAGAATCTTCCTTGATCCACACCCCAGCCAGGCCTCGCTGGGATTTTCCAATTGCGGCATCTCTAGTCTGAGAGTGTTTGGTATGGCCCCGTTGAATGTTTTCGCGTCCGTTCTACTGGCGGGCTGATAGCCAAGCTATGTTATATACGTCGAGCCCAGAAGAAGTCGGGAGGGTAGAGACAGCAACCGAGCAGCCAAATCCACACTAGCTTTGAAGTCACTATATGTTATCTACCACAGATAAATTGCACTTTATTAGTAAACGACCAGATCAGTGAGAAAAGTATGTCGAGAGGAGGTGTATTGACCAGAGCGCCTAACGTATCATTTGTCCTACAGTACGGCGACTCGGGGAGTGACTCTTTTGCGAGCGCTTATTTGAGCCCGACATTACGGTACCGGGAATTTCCAAGTATTCCAACAAGTGATGTTGGAATTCCAACGCATAATCGATTAGAGAGCAGGCCAGGCCAGGCCAGACCGAGCGATGAGCAGTGAGTGAGGCATCGAACATCACCCAGCATGCATGCATGCATCCCTGCAAATTCACCCTAACATTGACGCCCGAATGTGCCTCGAACGCCCCGGCTTGATAACATAGCAATTGTGTAGACATCACATACATGCAGACAATCTATACTCAACAGGGCGGGTAAAAAGAAGCTCACGCTCTCATCTACGATTTCCCATTTTATAGGAAGTATCCAGAGCAAACATAACATAACATCCCTTAAATCACACACAAAACTAACATGGCAATTTTGGACAGCAAGGAACCATACATATGACCTAGATCTGCAATTACTCGGATGATCCGCAACACATCACATAGAAAAAAAAAGGAAAAGAGAATAAGAGCACAATCATGCAAATACACGCACTGGAGAAGGTGGCAACAAGATAAGGTCGATGAGATTGGGAAATTCGAACTTGATTCGAAAGCGTCCGCTCCGACAGCAACCACAGTTTATTGTAACTAACATTTATAAGAAGATGGCACTTGCTATTCTGCCACGAACTAACAAGACGGGCTCTGGTAACATTACTTGCGGGTTACCTTTAGTTGGCAAATGAATTACGTACAAAAATCACTCACACACTCTCTCACGCACTCACTCACAAACAGACATGTCAAGCTTCAAGTATATCATATGCATTAAGATTCGTAGCCCCTCAATAAAGTAGACCACTGACCCAACCACGCCACGAACGAACCAACGTCGCAATGCAAGAAGTACCCCTCATCCCCTCCCCTTCTCAACTTCTTCTAACTAAAGACACAACAACAACAACAACCACTATCATAAGAAGTACAAGTCCAAGCAACGCCCATCTTTCTCTCATCCATAACGGGGCATGGCGGGGTAAAAAAAGAGATATGCAACAGTAGTAGTAACAGTAGTAGTAGCAGTAATCCGAAAAAGAAATTCCAAACCCAGAGTCTTCTTTTTTGTTCTTTCAACCACGCAATGCATCAAATTATATATGTACTTTCCGGTCTTTTCATCATTAAAACGAAACCCAACATACATTCCATTCCGCGTTTCCCAAACTCATTTAATTATCGGCATAACCTTCATACTCATGATGATGAGTGTGGTAATGTTCCTTATTCAAAGACGTCGAGGAATTGCCCCAGCCAGCATTTGATCTGAGTCTTCGTTCCCTTTCGAACTCGCCCCATCTCTTCATGGTGATCTTTGAGCTGTCGAATTCTCCCTCGTATTCAATACCCGCTTTCTTAGTCGTTTCACCCGCAGTCTTGCGAGTATCACCCCAGGAGAAATCGTCGAATTTCCAGAAAGCGTATGTTGGGAGAAGGAAGTTCCAAATTGGAAGCGAAACGAGGTAGATCAACATCCATAGAACATAAGACCATTTGTGCGCTGTTACCACGATCAAGACGGCTGGTAGACCAAGAATGAGACCCAGAAGTACGAGCGGAATGATCTGAACTGGTTTCCGGACAATAGAAATGACGACTATAAAATGATTAGTGATCGTTCAATAAATAGAGGGGGTTGTTTGTTACTTACCGACGTAGAAGGTGAAGGCAATGGCAGCTGGTAGGACCAAAGTACTGACAAGATCAATGAAGACCACAAACTGCATACTGAAACAGAAAGTACCGCAAAGATCTCGAACAAGGACCAGTTCCATAAGATTGTGGATAGTACTGTTGATCCATCTACGTCTTTGGGACATAAGAACCCAAAGAGAATCTGGTACTTGAGTTTTGCAGACAGCTTGTGGTACGAAAACCTGCTTACGCTTAGGGAAAGTTCGAAGCATGAGTGTAGAAAGGTATCGATCTTCTCCGAGGAGGAGCAAATTCTTCTTGTGAAGTGTATCCACAACATTCTCAGAGTAATGCTCTACCACATCGGGATTGGCCAAGATAGGAACCCAGTAGTTCTCACCACCCTTTGGAGCCTTGATTCTGTACATGGAGAAACAACCGGGAAGACAGGTAACACCACCGAAAACAGATTCGAAGGACTTGACGGAATGATGGGAAATGAAGTATTCGAAGACCTGGATAGCACTAGTGAAACTGGCTCGTTTATTGGCGATTTTCGTCTCTCCACAAAGACCCATGATTTCAGGATCCTTTACCATAGCCGAAACCATGTGTGTCAAACTGTCCGGGAAAACCTTCGTATCTGCGTCGACCATAAGGACCACTTCGTAGAAGTCGGGAGAAATTCCACTGATTTTCCAGAATCCATTGAAGATTTCAAACTCCAATTCGGTCATACGTTCATCGAACATAACCTTCTGCAAGAAAGACATCAAGATAATTTGACTGTCACGTTTACCTCTGTTACCAGGCTTGCTCTTGGAAGCTTCATCCGGAGTACCACATTTAACGATACACATCATAGGAACCCGAACTTGCTTGTCAGCCGGGATAGTGGAATCGTGTCCATAGTCGTAGAATCCAGCGAAAACCTTAGCCATGTTATGTCTCTTTGCGCCGTTAGCGACAGCCACATAAGAAAATGCTGGTACCTCGTCTCGTGGAACAGCGAAATCCTTCATCATTCCAAGGACAATATCCGGTGTGGACACTGTTTCTCCTTCACCCTTGATGATACCATCACAGATGACTAGAATGGTCTTATGGCTGTTAGGATAATCGGTGGTCGCGATAGAGTCGAGGGTGGTACGAATACCCAGTGCACCTTCAGAATAAGCAGTAACAAGAAGAATCGCATGGGCCAGAGGATAGCCGAAAGGTTGCCAATCAGCTGGTGGCTGAGGGACGACAGATTCGTGAATAAAGCCCTGAGGCCCAGGTCCTTCAACATCATTTGTACCGTTGTATGGCATATTGTCGTTTCGTAAGATGTTGTTCTGGCTGTTGTTGTTTTGGTTGCGGAGCATGGGATTGGGTGGAATCAATTGAGCTGTAGAGGTTGCGCTTGCCATTGTTGTTGGTTGAGGCCGACCAATACGAGACGATCGATCAGCGGCGGCATAAGGATTAGAGAATCGCGAATGGGTTGGCAGGAAAGCGCTAGTCCTTTTGCTAACTCTATCAGATCCTGATCCGGAACCGATCACAGTGCTGCCAATATCACCTGCCATCCTCGGAGGGGCACGGTAGATATCCTCAGTCCAGTCTTCGATATGCTGATTACGTTTTTTCGGGTTTGAGGACTGCGAAGTCTTTGCAGCAGCATATTTGGAAGCAATAAACCATTGGAAGATCAAGGCCAAAACAAACTTGACTCCCACAATGGCAAGAATGAATGCCAAAGAGACATAAAGCACGACCTTAGAAGCAATACATCCAACAGTCTCAGTATCGACGCTTCCAACCTTGATGATCTGCTCGAAACATTGAGCGATCCGTTTGTCTTCTGATGACTGGAAGGCATGGGTAATATCCCTGCCACGAACTGCTGCATTGGCGGCGCTGCTCTTGTCGGCAAGGCTGGTGAATCTTGAAGGAACAGAGACCTGGCTGGTATTGAACCATTTTAAAAGGTCCAAATCAAGAACGTTGCCCGAATAGACCATCAAGTTTCTGGAAGAATTTTTGATGTCATCCCAGGTGAAATAAACGTCGCCAGCACTGTCCAAATTGTAGAAAGATGTTCGAGCCTCTCCTTGCAAATGGCATGCATATCCAAGATAATATCCAATAGTATCATTAGGAGAGCTTGAACCATCCTGGTTGAATGTGTGGCATGGAAAATACCACGCAAGATCCTCATTCGAGTTGGTCGGCACATCAGATCCGTCAGCCAGGGTAATGAGCCCTTTACATTTGCCATTGACGTTCTGGAACAGGAAACTTCCATCCTGACCACCGTACTTTTCAGGCAAATCGTATAGAACGTTCGCTCCGGATGGAATACCCATAGCGGCGGGATGATGGGACTTTGACAGGTCATATGCGCGTCCGTGAAAGATCATGTATCCAGAATCAACGTGGTTGACCTGTAACCGTAAGCCTCCACCACCTTTGCAAACAGTGGCTGTGAATCCGAAAGTCAAGAACCCAACGCATGCCATGATCGCCAAGATGATGCTGATCAACCCCATCTTCTCCCTCCATGCTCTCTGTTGCGCTTTCGACCGGAAACCAAAACACTTGAGAATAAAACCAGGACACCAGAATGTTATAATGGCGCAGTAAACATTCCAAAGACTGGGAGGCTTCACAGTGTCGAGCTGCTTTTGTCGTTCTTTTTCCTCCTTGGTCATCTTGTGTGCCCTCTCCCTCTTCAATTTTCCTCGTCGAGATTTCTTAGCAAATCCAGCCTTTTCGTTTGAGGTAAGATCTTCTGGCCCTGCGCCATGGCCGCGAGTAGTTTTTCGAACCGGTGGTGCAATCTCAGATTCCGCCTCGCCAGAACTTCGAAGACCCGATGTCTCTGTGGCTGCACCATCAGTCTCCAAGTCCTCTGAAATCGCGTCGTTCCCGGTTGTCGATGGCAGAACGTCCATGTTCGCAGCGTGTTGTCGGTAGTGATAATTGGGATGGTCTCGATCCATTCTGGTGCGCTCTGGACGGATTAAACTTCTCTTTCGTGACACTCCGGTCGCAGGTGTCGTCGTGCGTGACGGCGAAATGGGCTCCCGAGACATTGTTGGAGTGATAGGAGATGCGGTGGAATCTCCGACTGACGATTTTGAAGCTCCTCGTTGGTGTAAAGGTGAGACGGGAGGAAGGGAATAGTATCCAGCTTCTTCATCTTGAGCGTGCGCGCGCCGCGACGAACTTCGATAGTGATGAGATCCGTTCTCAATGGGCCGCCTGGGAGCAGACATAATTCTGTTTGTGGTGATTGATCAGCTCCAAAGCATCACACAACGGGTAATGAATATGTTCAACGGCAATTACTCCAGCTTCAGCGTGTGCTTAGCAGGAATGGGTTCGTAATAATCAAAAGGTTTGAAGGTGGGTTTGTATACCCACAGACGTTATAACTGAACCACGGCTAGGCGTGGTTCACTGAGAGGGGCAAGCACAATTATGAAGAATAGGAGGTAGCATACAGTGAGGGTGGTGACCAGTGTGGTCAAAGTTGTTTGTTTGTACGGAGTAAACCGCTGGTAATTATCCCTGTTTATGGGGTGGGTTGGTTCCTTGGTCGACCACAATAAATCAAGACGAGGTGGCGCTGATGCAGATATCCATGAAAGTCGAATATAAGTACAAATGTAGCGAAAGCGAAGGTATTAATGAAACGCGATGTGAAGGTCTCGAATATTTGCGATGGCGAAGGGAGACGGGGCGGTCAGGTTTTTTTGTTGAGTATGTATTTCGACCAGCGGATGTCTGGGGAAGAGCGACTGCGAATCTTCAAGGGGACAGTGACAATGAGTTTCGTATTCTTTTCCTACGGAGTATTCTTTCCTTTTTTTCCTCTAACCTTGGAAGTGCGAAACGAATGATGAATTATTAGCTGTGTTCATAAGGCAACACGAAGGATGAGATTTAGTTTATTAACGATGGACGCAAATATGATGGACGCAAATATAACCGGGAATGAGGACGAGGGAGAAAGGTAACGAGTGAATGACTGTACGAAGTACCCCTTGATGTTTACAAAGTAGAGCTTTGCAAGCTGGTGGATGGTGGATGGATGGATGTGGATGTGGATGTGGATGTGGATGGTGGATGGAAGAGAAAGAAAGAGGTCGGAACGCACCGAAGCTTCTGACCGGCGGAAAGTTGGGAAAGTTGAGAATGCACACACATAACGCATTCATTATTACATGCTCCGGTGTCAGGCTTCCACCATGCTTCCTTCCACAGCGTCTGCATAAAAACCTATTAATCGCCGGGAGAGGGCAAAATGGAAAATGGGGAGGGAAGATCCTCGGCTGATGATTTGATGATTTGAGCCATGTTGATTGGATACAAAGCATTCAAAGCTTCTAAAAATACGCACATCTTGCCTTCTCGCGAGCTTGCCGGGTTGCTAAGGGGATGGATGAACCTTACTGTATAGTACATACTTATAAGTACTTGCGGTACTTTACGGTACTTTACGGTACTGTACAAGTGGAAGATGAGCAGATCATCATCTTGAACTACCATGGGAATTCTTCGCAGTTTCCTATCTGTTTCCCGTTGAGTACGAGATTTTGGGCACGAGGCAAAGAAGAGTCCACCCTTTTCAAAGACAGGACAGGGGGGGTGAAATACGAGCGCGACTATCGACGGAGGAATACTTTGTACTTTGTAAAAAGATTTACAATGCAACCACCATAAGCAAGTTAGTAAGCTAGATGACATCGCTTCTCTGAAGACATGTAGGTATAATGGGAATAGGAAGCGGGAATGGCTTGGAATATTGAAAGAAGGATTGAAATGCTTTTGTGGAAATCCTATTATTATTATTATTATTATTATTATTATTATTATTATTTTCCTGGCGTCAATTTTATGTGGTTGTATCTGAGCAGACGAAGGAGTACAGATGAGAGTACAGATGAGAGTACAGATGAGAGTACAGATGAGAGTACAGATGAGAGTACAGAGTACCAGCCAGGTAGGTACCTTTGTATATTTCTACTGGCTACAAATTATGTACATTCTGTTGATCATAGTAAAAGCTTATTAGGATTTTCCCCAATCACAAATGAAGGATCGTAGCCAACCTATGGTGTCCCAAGGTTTTCCAAGTTTATCTGGGTACGATTTACCCCAGGCTTTCGAGATAGCCGCCATATCAAATCTACCTACGTTGCTCATACTTCTTGGACTTTTCTCATGGAATGTAAGATGGAATCTTTCTCGGAATATTATTGACATACTTCGTACAAGTAGACTGGCGCCAACCCCCATACCCTTAGCTGATCTTAACGGATACCAACTTCCCCTGTCTAAGGGTCCTTGGCTAAGAACCACGAAAGGCTTCAATCCATTCAATCCATTCAATCCATTCAAATAGTCCCTTTCCCGGCTCGAGCTACCGCTGTATGGTGATTTAGTAGACGTCTACTGTCTACTAAATCTAAAACATCGCAGCGTAAGTCTGTTTTAGCGTTATTCTACATCTAAACTTCGGTGTAACTTAGCCTCTTGGTCCAGCAGAAGGCTCTAGCTGCTCTTTAGTCTCTGCCATGCAGTGATGGCTCATGGAAATACCCCGCTATCCAGCGGTATGGATGCGTGACAGCCAGAGAGGGGGAGACAGGTAGCTGGCTACAGTACTGACCACGAAGGTAGTATTGTCCGCCGAGTTGTCGATCGATTGACACCTCCACTTTCGATCTGATTTTGGGCGATGCAAAGAGGAGAAAGCATTGTACAAGTAGTTACGAAGTACTTGGTAGGAAGCTAGCGCGTTCGTATACAAAGGTACAGTTCGTATGAAACTGCTACTTTGCTCCAATGCACCTTGTAGTACGCATTAGCGGTACCATTAGACTTTCATATTGCATTTCATGGTTCGTTCTACCCCGTTCTACCCCCTAAGTGCAGTGAAGGAAGACGTACATCTGTCAAAACGCATGTTTCCGGCTACACCGCGCAGCCAAACCGCCAAACCGTCCTGTTGGGTGTATTTGTACCACCTGACTAATGAGTGCTGACCTTGGCTGTGGGTAGGTAGCAGTAGCATTTCCAAAGGGGGAAAAGAAAGAAAAGAGAAAAAAGAAATAGTCCAGCGAGCCAAGCAGAGATTCCCAAATATACCAGGATATTTTTCACGTTTTGTGCATGTATCGAATTTTTCTCAAATAGGACAGACAGGCAGGCAGCCTTTTTCTCTTTCCCTTTTCCCTTTTCCCTTTTCCCTTTTCCCTTTTCCCTTTTCCTTTTCCCCGCAGCGGCATCCGGAGTACTCACGCTGCTTCCCACTCCCAAATAGCCAAATAGCACCAGACGGGTTCAAGCATTGTACCACGCCCACAGATGCTTGTAACCCTCGTACTCATCTTGCACTGTTCTGTACGGAGTACTACATTAGCGCATACGGTATTAGCGCATGCACGCAGGGCTCCGCTTCAAGCATTGCGGGCGGTGCATATCCCACATGAAAAGTTTACGAGTACGATTGCGCATGCGCACTTTCACACACTCACTCTCACTCTCACTCTCACTCTCACTCACACTCACACTCACACTCACACTCACACTCATTCTCACCTCACACTCGCTCAGACTCACCTCACACTCACTCAGACTCACCTACCTCACTTACCAACCAAGCACGCTCCCGATCCCATTTCCCGTTTCCCACTTCTCACTTCCTGTACAACTTGGTACGGTGGGCCCGCTCGCTCGCTCGGCTTCCCTTCCCTTGTGCCTAGGTCTTGATCGAGGAGACCCGACCCTTCTCCTGCTTTGTGACAACAGCATTCCTGCACTTGCATCAGCATTCCAGCCTGTGCGACAAACCGGGGAAACCACAGATACGATTCCCATTGCCTTGTCAACAAAATTTCCTTCTTTTGGTGGAATTTGAAGCATCCCAGCTGCTCCATACGGAAGTCTTTGGCTACAAGCCACTTCGATATTATCCCCGGCGCTTTATGCTCCCATACTTCTCTCCATAGAACTCAATTCAGCCTCACGCCAGCTACTACAAAGTACGGAGCTGTTGTAGCTCCTTACTCGTGCTAACTTATTGTAAGCACGCAAGAGTATCCTTACTTCTAGGTATTTCTAGGTACTTCCAGGTACAAGAATCAGCGCAGGGGTGCGATTCCTCATATACCGCGCTCCTCCATTACATCCGAACGGGCGTCTTCCGATGTTCCTGATCTTGTAGCATAAACCAACCAAACTCAATTTCACCACCACGGGTACGCCCTTTCTATACTACACCTTTCACCTTGGATAATTGGATCAATTCCGTCTTTCAATATCGAAAAGTCTTACCAGTAAGGTACCACCTTGCACTAGTCCTACAAACTTAATAACATCCGTCTCACTCTCCCACCCAATACTAATTCACCTTGTTCAAAGCTCAGACTTTTGTCTGCTTTAGGCTACCAGCTATAACTTCTCCTCTCGAGTTGCTCCCCCAACCTCACGACGTTCTGTACCAAACTACCTTGCGAGACCCAACACGAAACTCCGCTCTTTCTCCAGCGAGCCCCGCTTCTTATTGCAGAAACCAGACCACAATACCGCATAAGCTGATTTCGGAGGCAACGGAATAGACTTGCTTTGGGCCTAACGTTACGACATCGTGTGGAGCTTCGTGTGGAGCTTCGTGTGGAGAAGCATTGATCTGCGGGTCACGGGCAAGGTCAATAAAGGGCGGGTTGAACCAGAGCAACCCATAGTCCAACCGCCTAAAGTGGAGAAGACTACAAAATGTCTTCACCCCAAACTTCGCCATCAAGACATCAAGGCGCAGCGGAATCAGCAGGAAGTCCTGAGCGCAAAGCATTACCAACTTCGATTCCATCCCCTCCTGCTGGAAGAATACAAGGTGCGCCTATGTCCCCAGTGACAGTCAACATACAGCGAGAACCTGCTCCTCGACCGTCCAGCGCGCAAATCGAGAACGAAGATACAGCCAAATTCTCATCGACTGAACCGCAGAATACCAGTGGTCAGCAGTCGTCAGAATTGTTTATGCCAGCGTCTGCCGAGATTCCCTACCGAGCGAAACCCTCCCCACAACAGCGAGCGTCTGTAATGTCTGCAGAAACGTCAGGATCAAGACCGTCGTCGGACGGCTCATCTAGCCACCGGACACGCTTAAGCAATGGAATGCCAGAACCTATAAATGAAAATGGGGTGGGGCCATCGGAGCCATCAGTTCCTCAGCTGCAATATTTCCATCAGGGGCACGCCTACCGGTCTTCAATGCCCGTTAACCCGAGCCCCAAGAGCGAATTTACAGAAGCTGATGCCGCCATTAACCGTCATCTGACCCCCAATTCTTCATATGGTAGACCTGCATCTGGCTCAAGACCAATGTCTACATATTCTGATTTTGGTGCCAGAGGGCATTCACCCGCCAACAGCCCTGGTTCACCAGGCTGGAATGGGGGGCGGGCACCCTCCTCTAATTCTGGACGATCTCACGATGCACGGCCGATGTCATATATCGATCTAGCAAATGTCTCATATCCACAAGCACCCCCAGCTCCAATTTCACTGGACAATTCGCAGCTAAGATCAGTAATTGGCACCAATGCCTCATTGCTTAGCACGCAAAAGACGCTTGAGATGTACAGACAGAATGTCAAGAAGACTAGTGATTCGGAAACACAGTATGCATTTGCTATATTCTTGATACAGGCTGCTCAAGAGGCTGGTCTTAATGTTGAGGAAGACGCCTCACCACGGAAAAACAGCCCCAAACCCGGCCGCAATGGTAATAGCCCATACATAGATGGAGCGCCTGCAACCCCACAAGAGCTTCTTCGTGAAGCGAAATCAATCTTACAAAAGCTGGCGGATAAGAGTTATCCTTTTGCGCAGTATTACTTGGCTGATGGCTATGCTTCGGGACTTTTCAATAAAGGCAAAGAAGACTATGGCACGGCCTTTCCACTTTTCGTGGCAGCAAGCAAGCATGGTCATGCAGAATCTGGTTACCGAGCTGCATTGTGTTATGAGTTCGGTTGGGGATGTAGGAAAGATCCAGCAAAGGCAGTGCAATTCTACCGACAGTCAGCTTCCAAGAATCACCCTGGTGCAATGACTCGATTAGGCCGAGCCTGTCTTTCGAAAGACCTCGGGTTGGATAGATACAAAGAAGGTCTCAAATGGCTCAAAAGAGCCGCGGAATCAGCTGATGCACAGTACAACGCAGCGCCTTACCATCTCGGTTTACTCTACGAAACAGGCTACGGGGATGACTTGTTCAAGGATGAGGCATATGCTGCTGAGCTTTTTACCCAGGCTGCAGGTCTAGGAAACGCCGATGCAGCTTACAAGCTAGGCGATGCCTATGAGCATGGAAAGCTACAGTGCCCGCGAGATCCAGCATTGAGCGTGCATTTCTATAATTTGGCAGCAGAAAAAGGCAATGCAAATGCAATGATGGCATTGTGTGCGTGGTACTTGATTGGTGCAGAGCCAGTGCTGGAAAAGGATGAGAGTGAGGCATACGAATGGGCGCGGCAGGCTGCCGAGTTAGGTACGGTTTTCATTACCCTCAGGCGTTCACCTTCCAAAACTAATCAAACAATAGGTCTTACCAAGGCAGAATATGCTGTGGGATATTTTACTGAGATGGGAATCGGTTGCAGACGTGATCCTCTCGAGGCTAACATGCTATATGTGAGAGCCGCAGAACATGGTGATGAGCGCGCGAAACACAGGCTGGCCAAGATCCGAGCAGCTGCAGCAGGAGGCATACCAATGGATGTTGCCCCGACAAAGAACGGGTCGAAGATCAGAAAGAATGGATCCGGAAATGAAAAAACTGGACAGAATGAAAAGGAGTGCGTGGTGATGTGAAACTATCGTCTGGGATTGTTTACAGGAAAAAAACAAGACCCTGGCTTTCACACTACACTTTTCCAAAGTAACACCACCGAGCAGATTCTGGTCGTGAAGGACATGGGGAAAAGTGTTGGACAAGAGAGCATGCCCCTTTGTGGCAAGTTTGCATATAGGAGCGGCGTAATGTGTGCATTTGACAGGATACTAATACTTTTTTCATGGTTGGGACAAATCTTTTCATGTATTCATTTGCATGCGTGCGTGTATGGCGTTTTTCATCCTCACATGATGAGCGGTGTTGTGCATTATCAATGGGGGATAAGGGGGCATTTCCATGGCTTGGTGGGCATTGGGTTGGGTCGGGATGGTGGCATAAAAACAAAAACAGATGAGAAGACTTGAAAGAGGGGTGGGAGTTTAAATTGGGAATGAAAGGTAGAGAAGTTTCTTTGGCTGAAGAAGCTCACTTCGTCGTCTCCAGTATGCCCGTGAGGAGGCAGAAAGAAGCGAGGGGAGAAGAGAGTGCTTGTCGAGTGGAAGGGATGTGCTGGGTGTAATAAATGGTATGCAGTGAAGAGAGATTGGAGGCGAGGCGAGGGGGGGGGGGGGGGGAGGGCAGGACGAGTGGAGTTAATGCCACTCAATATAATGGAATGATATGCAATTGCACATATTTGAATGTCAATCTTTTGTGCTGTGAGCAGATTTTAATGTCCGTGATTTGTTTCTTTCTTTTCTTCTCTTCGTCTAATCAAGCTCATGGTTACCAACGCACTCTCAAACCTATCTATATATCCATAACCCCAAATACGGACAGATAGCAGATGCTGCAGAGTTGGGTTTAGATTTGCAGGGTTTAAGGAGAGGAGATGAGAGGAGAGGAGAGGAGGCGGCTTGAAGCTAGTTACAGAGAGAGCTAAGGAGAAATCAATCATTTTCGTAGTTTTTTTTTTTTTTTTTTTTTTTTTTTTGGTTGGGATTGTGAGTTTGTTAACTCAGTTAAGTTATTCCCCATAGTTACCGAGCCCGAGCCCGAGCCCCCTGATGTAATTAATTAATTAATACCTTTCCTACGAGTATCGGAAAAGAACTTATGCGCCAATCGTTTCCGATTGGCTCCCGCATTTTCATGGTGGTATACTGTATTCCCCGATACATACGAGTATCGATAAACTTACCGAACTTGGGCTCCGAAGTTGACTTTCTAACTAACTTGCAGTAACTTACTCCAGATAATAATATATTATGGGGGGAGGATTCTCGTGAATATAATTTGGTCTTTTCTTTTTGGGATTTCTTCTTTTTTTTTTTTTTTTTTTTTTTTGGATCTTGTTCGTTCAAGTTGGATGCTGAGTTGAATCTTGGATCTACATACCACTCTCCATACCCCTCAATTCCCCCACCCCACAAACCCAAAATGACTACCGGACCCCTCCGCGCGGTCTAACCAGCATTCTCAAAAAAGACCCCTCGGACATCGTAATCCTCTCCTCCCTCCGCACCCCCATAACCCGCTCCTACAAAGGGCAGCTCTCGTCCTCCTACCCCGAACAACTCCTGCACACGGTCCTCAAAGCAACCCTCGCCGCGAACCCCAATCTCGACCCCGCCCTCATCGACGATGTCTGCATCGGGGTAGTGCTGTCGGAGCTCGGCGGCTCCAAAGCCGGCCGCATGGCGATGAACCACGCGGGCTACCGCGCCTCCACCTCCTTCTACACGACGAACCGCGCGTGCAGCAGCGGGCTGCAGGCCATCACCAATGTCGCGAATGGTCTCGCGCTGGGGCAGATCAATGTCGGTGTCGGAGGGGGCATGGAGAGCATGACGCGCAACTACGCGAGTAAAGCGATTCCGGGGGATTTGTGGCCGGAGCTGCGCGACGCGGACAGAGACACGAGGGATTGCATTATGCCGATGGGGCTGACGAGTGAGAATGTCGCGGCGAGGTACGGGGTTGGCAGGGAAGAGCAGGATCGCTTTGCGGTGGAGTCGCATCGGCGGGCGGCGCATGCGCAGGAGCAGGGGTGGTTTGATGAGGAGATTGTGCCGGTGAAGACGCAGTGGCAGGAGATTGGGAAAGGAGGTGTGAAGGTTGGAGAGGAGAGGGATGTGCTTGTAGAGAAAGACGACGGCATTAGGAAGAATGCGAGTCTAGAGGGGATGCAGAAGTTGAAGCCGGTGTTTAAAGAAGACGGGTCGTCGACGGCGGGGAACTCGTCGCAGATATCCGACGGGGCGGCGGCGACGCTGATGATGCGACGGTCAACGGCGACGGAGCTGGGCCTTGGAGCGTCGATTCTTGGGAAGTGGGCGGGCTCGGCGGTGGTGGGGTGCCGGCCGGATGAGATGGGCATTGGACCTGCGTTGGCGATTCCGAAGTTGTTGCAGCAGACGGGGCTGAAGACGGAGGAGGTTGATGTCTGGGAGATTAACGAGGCGTTTGCGAGTCAGGCTATTTATTGTGTGAGGGAATTGGGGTTGATGGGGGCGTATGAGAAGGGGAAGGTTAATCCGAAGGGAGGTGCTATTGCGTTAGGACATCCGCTAGGAGCGACGGGAGCGAGAATGGTTGCGGGGTTGTTGGCCGAGTTGAAGAGGACGGGGGAGGAGGTCGGGTGTGTTAGTATGTGTATAGGTACTGGAATGGGTATGGCGGGGTTGTTTGTTAGAGAGTAGAGGGGTTGAAGTGGAATGATGAAAACTATGAGTAGGAGGGCGAAACATGTATATATGGAAACTGTTTAAAATTGTACTTTTCAACTGGGCTACAGATTATTTGCTACTGGAAGGGAACGCTGCATGCTGAATGGATATAAAACTTGGAAAATGGGTGAAACCATCTCATATTTATTCCTAGACTCCATGTCGCCACTAATGTAAAAAGTAATAAATTCTTTAATTGCTTGAGCAATCATGGCCCAGCACACACTCGCTGTCAGACTACCAAATACTCCCAGAAGCCTTGCTACATCCTGCAGCTTCAAATCCTGCCAAACCCTAACAATTTCCCCTATTGCTCGTAACCATTAAAACCCTTAACCTCATGTTCTCATTAAACTCCAAATGCCGTGTTTCATTCATATCCCATCCATCATCAATACGTAATTATGTGGCTAAAGTGACCAGGTACTTTGTCTCTGCACTTCTCGCAGTCAGCTCGGTATCCCATGCTAAAAGTTCTTTTCATTCCCAAGCCATTTATGTTGCCAGCGAGATCGCTGCTATAGCCGTGCCAGTTTCGCAGACTGTGTTTGGATCGCGTGTGACCTTTTTTCATTGGCGGAGATGTGGAAATCTCCGGTGAGGGCTCGAATGGTTCCACTTCCATCTGCATATCATTCATCCCATCGACTATCACACTTGGACTCATTTCACCTTCGCTTATGGGACTTGGCAGCCGTCGGCCGCGGCGGAATCGATCGATTAGAGCTTCATCGGTAGTGAAATCGGGATCCGAAGAGGAGTGATATAGGGTTTTGTTTGGAGGCAGGTATGCAAATGAACTATGGATGGGTGTTGGGATACGACTTGCGAGAGTGGTGGACGAGTGGTCGGGTTGAAAGGGACCGGGTGAGAGGTGCATGCCGCTGTCGGTCATCTCGAAGTCATCAGAATAGGCAGGTTCTTCGGGCATATGGGTTGATTGCGAGCTTCCAATCTGACTTGGATAAGATGCATCATTTTGTTCCACCTGGACGATTGGGGTAGATGCCCAGGTAGCTTCCTCAGAGTCTGAGTCTGTGGGTGTAATGGTAGGTGGTGCGGGGATAAGGTAATTAAGGGAGAATGAGGGCACTGTCTGAGGCTTGGTATGCGGTGATGCACGATGAGGGAGTGATGCTATGTGCCGTTTCTGAATTGATTTGAATCATCAGTCAATTTGCACTTCCAGGTGGGGAAGTGAAGGACCGGTCGCATGTCTTACACTTCTGTGAGCACTGAAGCTCGATGTCCCAAAATCATCCTCATCGTTGCGTTCACGCTTTCTGCTCGGCCATTGCTGAGAAGTCATTGTGAGAGGTTGATGTTGCTATTCCAGAGTATGACAGTCCGTCCGAAGATATTATTTGGGGAACGGCGTACGAGGATGACGATACGAAAAGAAGGTGAGGCTGGAGGGGGAGCTCAGCCGCAAATTGAGATTGTAAGGATAGAGGTTGGCGATAACATCGACGCTGGACGTTGAATGGAATTAAAGCAGACTATTCAAAAGTCATGACGGAGACCTTTGGGACGGTGGCACAATTTTCCATGAATTCGCCAATTCAATACGAGCATAGGAAAGAAATCGACGGTTTCATCTTTGCTTCATGACTGTTGCTTTCGAGGACGCTCGGGTGCCAAGAAGTTTTGAGATTCCATTGGAGCTAAATTCTGGGGTATCACTAAGCCTATTTAGGACAAGCAAGGCAGCAAGGCAGCAAGGCAGGAAGGCAGCAAGGTAGATTTACTTTTGAGGCAGAAAAGGCGAGACTAAGATATCAAATCTGCCCTGCCCTTGAGATATGGACCTTGTTGTGTGGTGGGTTAGAAGTTACTTGAGATTAGTCATTGCATAGATGATCGGGGATACATCAACATCACCAGCAGCCAAATAAAAACACAAAAAAAAAGGAAAAAAAAGGAAAAAAAAGGGAAAAAAAAGGAAAAAAAAAGAAAAAAAAAAAGAAAAAACGAGGTAACATTTTGGCTGAGAGCCTCAGCTTATTACGACCATTCCCATTTGATATGTATTACGCACGTGAAGGTCACATTGCCCCGTCGTTTACTACGAAGAATGGTTCCAGACGCAATTAATATCGGACGATGAAGAAGTTGACCGGCCATTGGTCCAAGCCTACAAGTAACTTTACAGGGTTGCTGCACCGCACCGGAGCTTTTTTTCTGATATCTTCCCCTCTATTTTTTTGACTCACGTACACATTTACCCAGTCCACAGCAGAAGACAGCAAAGCAATTATATTCATATTTTGTTTGATACCACCCAGCGGTCATTGCCAATTTGAACAAGTCACAAATCCTATCACACAATTCCAATACAATCTCGAAGAAGAAAGACACAGATTCTCCCCGCCTCCGTCTTACTTTCTTACTCTCTTCTTCTGCTCCTCGCCTTCTCGTTTCATACCTATACCAAAAACAAAATGCCTTCTCTTGATTTCGAACCTCTCGTCACTGACGATACTCGGAGTATGTTTCTGTCTAAACTTGAGATGCCAAATCTTTTTTTTGCGGAAACTAATTTAATTTTGAATAATGTAGTTTTGGGCCAAGACCCTTTGATCCCCCCTCAATTACTCGTCTCTGAAATCCCAATTACCAACGAATCCCTCAAGACCGTGCTACGTGGGCGAAAAGATGCTATCGACATCATCATGGGAAATTCTGATCGCCTTTTGGTCGTCTGCGGTCCTTGCTCCCTCCATGACCCAGCCACTGCAATCGAATACGCTGGGAGACTGAAGGAGCTTTCTGACAAACTCTCCGACGACCTTTGCATTATCATGCGTGCCTACCTCGAAAAGCCCCGTACAACTGTAGGATGGAAAGGCTTAATCAATGATCCGGACATTGACGAGTCCTTCAAGATCAACAAGGGTCTTCGAATTAGTCGTCAGCTCTTCTGCGATTTAACGAGCACTGGTTTGCCAATTGCAACCGAGATGCTTGATACCATCTCTCCTCAATTCCTCGCAGATCTAATTTCACTTGGCGCTATTGGTGCGAGAACCACCGAATCACAGTTGCACCGTGAGCTTGCCTCGGGTCTGTCTTTCCCAGTCGGTTTCAAGAATGGTACCGATGGAAGTTTGACTGTTGCTATTGATGCCATTGGAGCTGCAGCTGCCAAGCATCATTTCATGGGTGTTACCAAACAAGGACTCGCTGCTATCACAAGGACTAGCGGAAACGAGCATGGTTTCGTCATCTTGCGTGGTGGTACCAAAGGTACAAACTTCGACGCTGAGAGTGTCAAGCTTACCAAGGAAACTTTGAGCAAGAAGGGTCAGAAGCAAGCTATCATGATTGACTGCTCACATGGCATGTTTCCTCCGTATCTTGTGCTCACGTAGCAGAGTGCTAACCAAAATATCTAGGTAACTCGAACAAAGACCACAGAAATCAACCTAAGGTCGCCCAAGTTATTGGCGAGCAACTCCGTGCCGGCGAAACCTCAATCATTGGTGTTATGATCGAATCCAACATCAACGAGGGTAACCAGAAGGTTCCTGCCGAAGGTCCATCCGGTTTGAAGAAAGGTGTCAGTATCACTGATGCCTGCATTGACTGGGAGACTACCGTTGGGGTCCTTGAGCAACTTGCCGAATCTGTTCGTGAACGCCGCAAGGTGTCGGCCAACAGCAATGCTTAGAGAGCTAGTTTTAAGATTGTGTGTTGATTTTTATGAAGGGACGACAAAAAGATTTGGGGAAACACGAGTTTCTGGGCGTTTTCGGGAGTTGTATGTTGCTGTACGACAAACGTTTGTTGGACATTGAGCATGGGACTCATAGTTTTGGTATATGAATGTCCTCGAAGATTCAATATCTAGCTGCTACTTAAAAAGTATGTCTTTAGATACTGTGTGCAGATGGAGCACACTCTGATTAGAGTGCCTGTTCAACTATATATTTCAAAAAAGGCATAAATAAAACTAGTTAGGTTCTAGAGAATCACAGTACATTGCATCTGCATTTGGCCATTGGTTTGGAATCAAAGAATTTAATGGTCATATTTAAGAAGCAAAATATTCCATGCTTATCCTATGCTATCCAATGCCTTTATTTATCGCTTTTCGTTTCCCTCTCTATGGATGTTCCTTCTTTCGTAAATAGCAAACAAGCTCTGCAGAGACCTTTTCTCATCTAGAACCATACACTCTTCAAGAGGCAGTGAGACCCTAAGATAAGCAACACTCAATTGGTAACACTTAAAATCGACCCAGTTCCTTAACCTCGACCTTTTCTATCGCCTTATTCTCAGCAGGATCAACCGCTGTAGACGTAGTCGTGAATGCGCGTAAATCCTCCTCAGAGACGCCTTTGACCACCCTCTCATTTACAAACCCCTCATCCGGACTAGCCCACGCAAACTCCCTCCACTTCTCCCCCAAAATCTCCCTCACCCCCGCCGCCAACTGTTCCACCTCCGACCTCCTCTTCAAACTCCACTCCTTCTTCTCCGGTGATACTTCGCGTCCGGGGATATCCATCCCATCCAAAACACTATTCCACACCCTCAGCGTCTCCTCCAACTCCCCTACATTGCTTACCCCCATGACACTAATCCCCATGCCCTTCGCGCTCTTATCCAGCACCCCCTCTAAAGCCCACCTCTCCAATCCCCACCGAATACTCACAACCTCCAACCTCTCCCCTTTACTCTCCACCCACCTCGCCGCCTCCTGCACTTTCTCCCGCAACTCCCCAGGCGCTGGATGCCAGTCCTCCCCCCCGCTCGGCACCCCTTTACTGCGCAGAAGCCCCATCCCCAGCACACTCGCATTCGGCACACATTTCACGCCCGCCTGGGCCAAGCGCTCTAGGCCCTGCATACCCAAAAATTGGTTCTGGATCGTGAAATTCGCATAGCTCATCACAACGTCGCAAGGGATGCCCGTCTCGCGAAGAATCAGCTCCGCGAGCGAACACAGCACAGGGACCGGGTACCCTGAGATCCCGACGTAGTGAATTATGCCGCGGGATTGGAGCTCGCGCAGGGCGCGGATCGCAACGAGAACTTCGGATGGGGTGACGAATTCCACGTCGTGGAGGTAGACGACGTCGAGGTAGGTGGTGTGCAGGCGAGCGAGGGAGCGTTGGATGGAGTGGTTGATCCAGGCGGGGCTGTAGTCGAAGGAGGAGGCGGCGATGCGGCCGACTTTTGTGAGGAGGTAATAGGTGGAGCGGGGGTGGTTGGAGAGGATGGTGGGCTGGACGAGGGCTTTGCCTGTGAGGGGAGGGGGGGGTTGTATTAGTCTTTTGTTCTGTGGATTTGATGGGAAAATGGGTGTGGGGATCTGCGAAGGGGAGGTTCTAGACGAAGAGAAAGGAAGAAGCAAACATACCCAAAATCTCCTCCGATGGACCATAGTAAGGCGAAGTGTCAAAAGCGCATACACCCGCCTCCAGAGCCTTCTGCACTATTTCATTGGCAGGCAGTTTGAATGGGTCGGCATTGTACTGGTGATTGAAGGTAGCGGTACCGCAGATGAGAGGCGGGAGAACGCTTGAAAGAGGGGGCCTTGTAGATGTTGCCATGTTCTAGAGATTCTTGGCTCGGACTTGATCGTTGAGATGATGCGTTTTGGAGATTGGTATCGGTATCGATACTATTAGAGGGACCGTTCCAGCGGATGAAAGTAAGTTCTTCGGAGCGAAAAATGAGGGGTTAAATGGTTCTAGTTGTATATCGATCAAAGACAGAGAAAGAAGAGAGAATCGAGAAAAGGATTATATTCTTATAACATGTCGAGGCACGTATGAACGGTATTTCCCACTGAGACGAAACGGAAGTTTTCAAATTTGCGACTTCGACAAGAGAGGAATTTGTATCGGGTAGGAGGGCGGGGAGGGATTCACGGTGGAGCCGATATGGGGATCGTATCGTAATCTGATAACTTTAGCTGTTTTATGCTCTCCCTTTTCTTTGCATTCTGCGACTTTAGCCTCTGCATACAAGCAGTTGTCTTCCGAACTTCTATTCGTAGTTGATTTTGCAATTTACTAAGTATGTCAGTCATTGATTAATATTTTTTTTTTGGGGGGTTAGTTAAGCGAGCCGAAGTTGTTATGCAGCGGGGGCCCATGCAAGATGCAGGGCGATTGTCGGTCAGAAGTTTATCCTCTTTCCTCCGTCCACTGCTTACTTACTCTTTACTCTTTACACCCCATCTCTTATTCTCTGCATCTCCTCTCCAGTCCAGCCCAGGAGGCAGCAGTCCAGGAGGCAGGCCATCCCTCCCTCACCATCTACCATATCTGGATTACTCCTCTTCTTCCGTACACACGCAGCCTCCCATATCCGAGACTTCTTCCTCATCGGCGCCACAATGCTGTCTGTCACATAACCCATAACCACGGGGTAGGAACCCATCACGATTTGGTCGAGGTCGTTGATATGCATCCTCATGCACGTAGCCGCGACTCCGCTTCTTATAACTTATACATATTGCCTTTTCTGTACAAAAGCTGATGCCACGAAGCAACCATTCCTTCGTAAATCCACCTCGCGTTGCCAGCCAATAATAGTATAAAGAAATCATGATTGGTGTCTTGGTCTAGTGATAAGTCCCTAGGCCCGTCAAATTCTCCGCGCTATGGATACATCCCCTGCTGTTCTGTGCAACCCAGCTGCTTCAGCTGCTTATGTTTTTGACGAGTTTAAAATGCCACCCTTCTGGCGGTTGAGCGGCTTACATCTTACAGCTTCGTTGGCGGTCTCTCTCGTCGACAGAGTCAGCTATACAAAGCTCATAAATTAATTAATTATATTTACCCATCAAACTCTTCAATCTCAATCGCTTCAAGTCTTACAACGGGTACGGTCAACTATGTCGTCGACGATTCCTATCAGGTTGCTATGCCATAGCAATGGACAATTCCGCCTCATCGATACTCGATCCCAAGCTGTGCCCAGCTTTGACATTATCTCGTATAGGTGGGGCCAAGGGGTCACAGAGTACTCTTGCGAGGTACCTGGTGTACACTGGAATATAACGTTGTCTAAGAAAAAGGTGAAGGATATTATGAGGTTGATGAAAGAAGCCAAAATTCAATATCTATGGTGCGATGCGTTGTGTATCAACCAGGAAGATGAAGGAGAAAAGAACCGTGAGATCGCGAAGATGCACGAGTACTATAAAAATGCTAGGACGTGCCATATCCTCATTCATATGAAAACACCATGGAACCCACAGAAGATTGTCGATGACCTCAGCTTAGTTGATCAGTTCATCTATGCTTTAGGACGCGTAACTCGCACGTCGGAGAAGAGCCTGGAACCAAACCTTAGAGAATTCATGTCGGTGTGGAGTAAGAACCAATGGAAATTCCCGTTGGCTAAGGAGACGGTGCAGTCCGCTGCTGTTGATATGGCTGTACTTAATTGCTACTCAACATGTGCAGGCTACGTTAAGGCTCTTTTCCGCAATCTCTATTTCACCAGAGTCTGGACATTTCAGGAGATGCTACTTGGAAGGAACATTACCATGTGGTAAGTCCAAATCTGTTTCTTTTCTTGCTCAAGACGGCTAGGAAAAGCTTATATACATAACAGCGTCATAGTTTCATACTATGACATTGATCTTCTAATATCGAAGATAACCAAGAAGAGCTGCTTACTTAACGTTTATAGGGGGGTCAATCTTGACCGCATAGATTGCATCGGAGAGCTTGAAACGTGGATGAACTTAGCCTCAGACGCCAAAGACAAGGCGCTTAAGATCAAAACATGGATAGCTGACAGCCGAGAGGAATATTCAGAGGCAACCTTCGCATTGCTTGGAACCATGGAAGAGGATCTTCTGGTCCTTGAATATCTTGACATACATGTTCGTGGAATTAGTGCCGCAAGGATGGATATCATCACTGGCGGACCATACTGGTGGGTCGAAAACCACCGAGGTATTAGCAATGTATTTTCTGCAATCTCGTGGCGGCCACGGAAATGCAGTCAAAAGCCAGATATCTTTCGTGGCCTTCTAGGCATCTTCCACGGCTTGTTCACTCCGGAAGAGATAGACACTGAACTATCAAGCGGGAACATAGATGATCTTTCGTTTGCATTTTTCAAGAAGCTTTCCGAGAAAACAAAATATGCATGGACAAGGCTTGTAATTAGCAGCGGCGAGCGAACAGATCACAATTGGATCCCACGGGTAACAGACTACCTCGAGGAACATTCGAATAACCGCAAGGAACACTCAGATTACCACGAGGAAGACTTATATAACCACAAGGATGAGAAACCCCCCGCTAAAGACGATAGCAAAGATGTCGACAGTGAGGATGAGATAGAATCGAGAGAAGATCACAACAAGCCGATCGCGGACTGCTTTGCTGGCGTCATCAGGCTTGGAATCTACAAGGAGAAGGATGGCCTTGCAAAGACCGAAGCCTTTACGGGAATCGAGGGTACACCTCGTAAATACATGACAATTACATTTAGGCAAAACGATCATGGCCTTAACACGGGAATGAACTTCACCTTCAAAGGATGCAACTGCGGCAAGAGAGTTAAGACTGGAACATTCAAAAGCGAACTGATACCAACTTATGACCAACCAGTGACGAAAGCCTGGGGCGAGACTGGTAGGACATTGGTAGAATGCGCAACAATTCTTGGTGGCATTTTCAATCCAGGCGAGGATGTTGTCACATACCGAAGGAGACTACTTACAAAGCTGCAACCCCAATGGATCATTCACGACGCGAATGCAAAACCTGCAGCGTGGATCGACAGATGCGTAAATGGTACAGATTGGGAGAATCCAGAAATTCGAGTACACAACCACTCGATGAACTACAATTTGAAGGATTGGATAGGTTGCAGGTCGCGTCTCCATAATGAGCACACGAAGAACGTCATATGCGAGATCCGTGTGAACTGCGGTTGCGTTGTTAGCGGACCATTTTCCCTAATTATGGAAGGCATAACCGCTGTCCAAGGAAGTTCACTTGGCGAGGAGGCTTTTAAGACGGATTCAGCCAAAAGAATTCATCTTCATGATGGACTAGGCTTGGTACAGCTTGGTGATGTAAGTGCGGACCCTAAAGTCTACAATTTAATTTGCTTTGGGGGTAAGGACAGTGCATACAAAAATCACGCAGACATCTGCAGGAAGACGAAAGATGGTAAGCCTATCGAGGATAAAGTATTGTGGCCATCCAGCAGAGCTTTGGTCAAAGAGGAGTTTAACCATAGCATTATGAGAGACTATGGATACGTGGACACAGGTGGCTCAGGGGGTTTGTTAATATGCCGAAATCATATTGCTGATGATTACAAGATTATCGGTGTTTGTATAGATGGAGATATGAAACACAAAAAAGATAAACACTTTATTACTATTAAATAAAGGGTTGAAATGCAAATTGGAATAAGATGTTACACTCTCCTGTACACACTAGTATAATGGTAGATACATGGAACCCTTTGCACGTACTGTACTAATAGTATGATTTGAAGTTCTCTAGACTACGCTCGTTTTCACGGTTTCTACTACTAACAACACTGAAAACAATGCAGAGCTCGTCGAGGGACTCAAGAACGCAGAGCATCTGCTGCTCTGGGGATAATCCAAGGGCAAATAAACAGGACAAAAGGACAAAAGTCGGAAGAAAGTCATGGAAGAGTAGCATATCGACCTCAACGAAGGGGGTTGGTGTTGGCGCCACTGTCCTCGCGATGTATAGAGTTGGCTGCAAGGAAGAGAACAGAGGAAGCTATAGATGGTCAGAATATCGTGAAAGGAGGAAGTTAACAGTAACAGTAACAGTAACAGCAGCAGTTGATAAAGGGAGGCAGAATAATCCATTTAAAGGCCTATTTAAAGGAGTGAGGGGGTATGTACATGTACCCGTGTTCTAGATGCTCGGCTTTTGCAATGCTCCCCCAGATCATAAAATGCAGTGCATCATCATCATCGCATTCGTGAGGATGTGGGAAGAAGAGTGGCCGCCAACAAGGAATCCCAGATGGCAGCTGTTTGTTTGTTTGCGCGATTAAAGGTTGCTTTGCGTCGGATGAATTGAAATTCCCTGCATGAAATTCCGGGTCGGCATCCTTCGTAAACAGTTCGACTTTGCACTTCGCAGGCGTGGCAGTGGAGCTTAGCTTTCTCCTCGAACCCACACCATTTCATCATTATACTTCGTCCTTACTCCATCTTGTTGCCGGTACCAGCCATAGAAAAGTAAGGTACTCGCTAGTCACCAGCAACAGCGAATAATACATCTTGCTCATCCCAAGCAAACACTTCCATGCCCCGGCGCAGATGACCCATCTCTTATCATGAACATTGCAGCTGATTAGTTCTAACCTTCCGACCTCTTGTGGCTGGTCAAGCAGGTCCAGCAGGTCCAGCAGGTCCAGCAGGTCCAGCAGGTCAACAAACAAATCCCTCCAAGAAACAACAATAAATTCCGTCGCAACACCGCAAAAAAGAGACCCGTCCAGATTGTCTTTATCTGAAATCCGCTCGTGTGATCTAAACTGGCAGCAGTAGAATTGGCCTGTGGCTCAGGCAAACAAACCAAAACCTTACTCTAACCTTATACAATAATTACTCTAACCTTATAATAATCACAAGTTCCCCACGCCCACGCTTGCCGAGAACCTGCATAAATTCACAACATCAACTCAATCTCCAGAAGAAGTTGGCACAATCCGTCCGATCCACCTTCGGCCCCCCATTTTAGATCGTCTTGGATATAATCCTCGACCTTTTTTTTTCTATCTCGATGATCTGCTGATTACTGCTTTGCAGACGTTGGGACTGCAACTATGGGAAATAGCAGCACGAAAGAATCGCGGGGGCTAGACTCCCCATCGGGCTCTGGGCATCGACATCATGACGGCGGCCCAGCATCTCCGTCCGATCGAAATCCGTACACTTCTCGAACCGGTAGAGGAAGCAGATTAAATCTGGCGTCAATAGGATTGGGATCCGGGTCGAATAATGAAGTACCAGAAAGGCGGGAGACGAAAGCGGAAATAAAGGCCAAGAAACTGGAGAGGGAGAGAGCAGCAAGAATTGTCGAACGAGAGAGGAGTATCAGAGAGGAACATGTCGATGGCGGATATCTAGTTACGATGGGAGTGTACACAGGACCGGAAGACTTCAATAAACAGGTTGTGAGACAATTGATGGTATGTAGAAGCGCGTTCAGAGTTAGTCATTATTTATTATGCTAACAGACACAAGATTGAGCGACGAATTGCACCATTTTGGAGGGGCCTGAATGATTTCAAGGAAGAGTGGACCGAGTATCAATTGATTGCTGCTGGGAGGGGACTTCCGATTCCTGCGGCTGATGAAATCCCTCCCGAAGAGCTCACCAAGTCAGAATCGCCTCATACGTCCGCTTCGAATCTCCACAACTTGACGGTGCCACTTGCGTCGCGAAGTCAATCAGCTTCTTCTGATGCCTCGCTCAACCTATCCCCATCACACCCCGCCTTCAATACCTCAACCCCAGCTTCACCCTTAGATGCGCCAGCTACTTCCTCTTCCATATTACGGCCAAGGTCTAAAACTTTAGCTTCCTTGAAGTCGACATCCAAAGAAACGTCACCGCCGGAAACGGGACCCCGCGAAATTCAGCTTCCAAGGGATCCGTACGTAAATGGTCAAGCTATCGAGGTCTTCTTGTACAAGGATTCTACCGAATGCCCTATATGTTTTATCTACTACCCGCCATATCTTAACAAGACTCGATGCTGTGATCAACCAATTTGTTCAGAATGCTTCGTGCAAATCAAGAGACCAGATCCACATCCACCTGAACATGACCATAATGACTCCTCCCAACCAGCACAGAATGCAGAAACTGCTGAAGCAGAAATGCTGGTGTCCGAACCTGCAGCATGCCCATACTGTCAACAATCGGAATTTGGTGTTACCTATGACCCCCCACCATTCCGTCGAGGCCTTGCCTATGCAAATGCTTCGTCTGGGTTAGCAAGCTTCTCCTCAGCCATGTCCTCGACATCATCTATCAATTCCAGCGGGATGGCAAGCCCAAGCCTGGCACCTCAAGGGCAAAAGCGCCGTACAACATTGTCTGCAAATGCCCCGACAGTTATCACAACCGACCGTATTCGACCAGATTGGGCACAGAAGCTTGCGAGCGCTAGGCAGCACTTAGCTCGAAGATCAGCCGCTGCCTCAGCATTACATGCCGCTGCCTTCGTGATCAATGGAGCTCCCGAAAATCGCAGTTTTGGCTTTAGCGCTCGTAGTCGTTTCGGTCGAAACCGCACTGAGCAGAGTCCTTCAAATAGCGGAACAGCTACGCCCTCGGCTCGTGAATCTTCCTCCCGCACTGTGGTGGAGCAAATTGGCCAAATGCGTAGAGACGTTCAAGAAACCAACAGTTCTCGAAGGTACAGACGTGACGATATAGAGGAGATGATGATGGCAGAAGCGATTAGGCTTAGTATTGCAGCTGAAGAGGAGAGGAAAAGGAAGGCAGACAAAGAGGCAGCTAAAGAGGCGAAGAAGAAGGCCAAGGAAGACAAAAAGAAGGAAAAGAAAGAACGAAAATCCGTATATGGTGCAGGGGGAGGCTCTGCTAGTGGTAGCGCCTTGAGCCTGTCATTATCCGGTTTTACTGGTAGGAGAAGAGGCAACAGTGGCTCAAGTAACTTGGCGTTCGAGGCGACACCGGAAGCTCCGGAAGTGACTACCGGCAAGGGCAAGGAGGTAGATCGAAACCCCACGTCTAACCCAGGGACCGCGGCAGCTCAACATTTAGACCCATCCACGCCTTCGACCGTACTCGATACTCATCATTCCACATCTTCACCTACTGCTCCGGATAGACCATCTCATCTCCGACAAATGAGCACTGCATCTAGTGGGTCCTCGTCGTTTGTTGATTCCGGCCCCGGCAGTCTACGCAATGGCAACAATGCTCACGGTTCTTCATCGAGCTTCGAGTCGCCCAATGCTTCTGGAACGCATTTGGATAACGAAGACGGTGATGATGGAAATGGTGGAGCTGGAACAGAGCCAATGTTCAACTTCCGCAGTCTAGCAGCCATGATTGATCATGAGGATGACAATGAGAAAGCCGATACTGCCAATCATATTGAGCATGCAGACGGTGCATCTAGCTCAGCCCAAGGAAAGCAAGAGGAAGTTCATGGCGAGAATATGGATGAGAGTATCGCCACACTGAGAGCTGGTGAAATGCCAACCATATCTGCAAGTAACAGCAGTCCAACTGGACTCATCATTCCAGCGTCGGCTACCACGGCAACTATCGAGACACCCGGAGTCATGATCACCCCAGAAACGCCCGCCGCCATGACTCGAGAGGATGAAGATGGAAAGCAGCTAGGTTCGAACTTTAAGAACGAAACAACCACGGAAATAATGCAGCGAGATTACAGTATTTGACACTCCGACCACATAAATAATTGGCGAGATCTCCTCCTTCTCCTCTCCACGCTTATTTTCCTACATGCAAGTCATACCATATAGGGGGCGTTTATTTATTTATTTTTTTCTTGGTAGCGAGTTGTAAACGGATGATATATTACGGTGCTTATTGGCGCATATGGGGAATGAATTGGACTTCTGAACAGCAAGCTTTTTTTCTACTATCATTGTGTGCGTACCGACCGCTATGAGCGGTGTTGTAGGCATGCATGGATGGATGGATGGATGGATGGATGGATGGGTAGGCTATGGATTGGGGATCTTTTTCTCGGGCGTGGGACTTTGGTATGGGTGGGATGGAATTGAGAAGGGTTTATGGATAGATCGTATTATAAAATCGAACATTTACAACGCATGACTTGGATGTTCTTTGGTTTCCGTGCTTGCAAATAGGGAAGTTGTAAAGAGTCACTGGTGTATGGGGGCATATTTCCTTGGGTGCAGTCAAGATGGGACAGAAAAGGGCTGCAACCTAATGCAGTGCAGTGCAGTGCAGTTTGGTCTCAATCTTCTTTTTTTTATTGAGATATTTCTAATGCCGCCATATACGGACCGCTTTGTCTTTACCACCACTAGCCACTTTCTGTCCATCCGGACTCCAATCCACGGCGTACACTTCGTCTTTATGACCAGGGAGATCTGCGTGCGATATAGAATATTAGCAATAAAGTCACGCCTAGAATATGTCGGAAATTGGGGAGGGGGGAAAGTGCGGGAATCGAAATAACATATATATATACCTTCCGCCAACTTAAACGTCCTCATATCCCACACCTTCAGCGTCGTATCCTTGCTCCCCGTCACCAGCAGCCGCGAATCGGGACTAAAAGCGCACTGATACACCGGCGCCACATGACCCCTCAACGTATTAATAAACTTCCCGTCCCGCGCATTCCAGATCTTTGTATGGTTGTCGAATCCCGATGATGCGATGAGCAGGCCGTCGGGCGAGAACGTGACGTGGTTGACTTGTTTTTGATGTCCGAGGAGCCGGGCGATCGGTTTGTTGGATTGGGACGGCTCCCAGAGATACATGGTGAAGTCGTCGCTGGCGGAGACGAGCCGCTCGACGACGGCGCCGCCAATAGTGGAGGCTTTTAGGAAGCGCTCTTTGGCGCGCGCGTGCTGCGCTTCGGGGCCGGAGGGGATTTTGCCGGTGTGGTCGTGGTAGGCGGTGCGCATGACGAAGTCGGTTGAGAGCGCGAGGTGATTGACCCAGTGGGCGTGGGCGTTCAGTGAGTGGGCGAGAGTGCCGTCTTTGGCATTCCAGACTTTGACCGTCTTGTCGTGTGATCCGGTGTATATGAATCCCGTTCCTCCCCATCTTACACACGATACGGAGCCCTTGTGTCCACTCAGCACTATCTCGATCTTCTGCTGATTCGTCGACCATATTCTGACAGTGGCGTCTTTCGACGCGGATGCTAGTCTTGGTTCCCCGGCCTTCTGCACATGGTACGGCTCCCATGCTAGACTTGTCACCCATTTGGTATGTCCCTTCATCGGATTCCCTAGCTGCTTCCCCGTCTTGGGATCCCATATCCTCACCGTGTTGTCCATGCTACCCGTCGCAATGCGCGATTCGTCAGGCGACCAACTCACAGCCAGTACCCAGCTCGTATGCCCCTTCAATGTATGTACCGGCGTGCCTGTATCGCAGTCCCATATCCGCGCAGTGTTGTCTCCACTGCCACTTACCATTCTCGACGAAGATCGCGGGGAGAATTGTGTTGCGAGAATGGCTTCGCCGTGCCCAGGGATGGTGGATGCGCATCGTGAAACGGCTTGCACACGGAATACGGCTTGCGGTGCGGCCGAGATGTTTTGCACTTCTTCGGTACTGATGAGGCCGGGGGTTATGAGGGTTTTGTAAATATTGGTCGGGAAGGCGGTCGTTATTTTCTCGGAGGTCTTCTTATCCGGAACGGGGATTGTGAAGCGGTAGGGTATGTATTCTGAAGAGTCCTGGAGGTTGTGTTAGATCATTGCGTGTTTGTGTAGTTGATGCGGACACTTACATGACCTTGCAGAGTGTTCAGTAACAGCTCTAGATTTTTTGGATTGGCATCTGTGACCGGCACAAGAACTGGACCTTGACCGATTGGAAGTCCTGTGGTTTCGTCGTAGAATTGGAGGCGCAGACTTCCTGCATCACTCGGTATTTCTTCGATGTCCTGCTGCTCTCTTGCTCTCTCCGCGGCGTCGGTCCGCTGTCGTTTGCTGGGTGGGGGAAGAACGGTCGCCATTGCTAAGTAACTCTTACCAAATTACCAAGAGAATACCCCGAATATCTTCGTAGTATAATTATCAATGTCCTGGGAAGTTGCGAAAACTTGCAACCACTCTTACCAATCTGAGGTAGCTTTGCAAAAGAAATTAATTTTTTTCAGCCTTATGAGGGTCTGTGCGCCACTGCCCCTCCTCGCCGGCCACTAGAACTAAAGCAAGCCACTTTGCGGATCACTTATCCATAAACCATGCAACCGAATCCCAAGAGTATAGTCATCATCGTCAAGCTGACAGCCTTTTTCGTGGAATGGTGTCGAAATCACGTTTCATCAAACTGATACTTTTGACCGCACTATTCGTTCTGAACGTCATTGATATCCAGACTAATATTTAGCCATTAACTTCTGTTCTCCCATCATTCTAGGTTGTCGTCAAAACGCGTCTAAGGCTATCGAGCACGAAGAAAATGGCCTCCATATCGCGACCATCCACCTCCTACAGCACAGCATCTACAAGCTATCAATATGGATACACCGATTCTACCTCAGGCACTCAGTCAAACACTCGTCGTTCCAGCACCGCCCGTCCCAGCACATCCCGTCCAAGTACTGGACGAAGATCACGAGCCAGCTCCGTCATTGGGGGTGGAGAAACTCAACAGATCATCTGCGCTCTTAGTGAAAGCCGTGGCGTGTCTCCCACAGTCGGTTTGGCATTCGTGAATATTTCTACTGGCGAAGCAGTTCTTAGTCAGATCTGCGATAACCAATTCTATGTCAAGACTCTTCACAAATTGCAGGTCTTTGAACCTACTCAGATCTTGATCGTATCTACTGCTGGGCCTCCTAATCCTAAGTCTAATATGTACCGTATTGTTGAAGAGTATATACTCGGAGCGAAGATTGTTACTGTGGATCGCCGATACTGGTCTGAGACGGCTGGCTTGGATTACATCCAGCAGTTAGCATTCAAGGAGGATGTTGAGGCGATCAAGGTTGCAATTGGAGGCAACTACTTCTCGACATGTTGTTTTTCTGCAGTAAGTGCCCACAGCTCCTATGATTACAAATCTTCACGACCTAACAAAATTCATTCTTTAGGCCTTGAAGTACATTGATATGAGCATGTCTCTTACATTTGCCTTCCATTCTCTTCGTATCAAGTTCCAGCCCTCGGAGGATTCTATGATGATCGATCTAGCTACAATACAGTCTCTTGAACTGATCCAAAATTTACAGAGTGCCAAATCCAAAGATTGCTTATATGGGCTGATGAATGAGACACTGACCCCCATGGGTTCAAGGCTTTTAAGAAGCAACATCCTGCAGCCATCCACGCAGCCAGAACTATTGACTCTGCGATATGATGCTCTTTCGGAGTTGTCGGAAAATGAAGACATATTCTTGCAGACTAGACAAGGTCGACGAATATTCCAAATTAGCCACTGCTTTAACTGACGAAATTGTGCAGCATTGAAGTCAATTGGTGATATTGAAAAGCTGCTCACTTCTGTACGTATCTCATTTTTCCTTATTGCACAGCAGATGTCTAATTTATCGAAGCTCATAATAATACCGAAGCATCCAGACATATGGAATTCGTCGCAGGATATAAACAACATTTTGATGTTAAAGTCGTTCGTGCAAGCAGTTGGACCTGTGTTTGAGGGGCTACTTGGGGCTCAATCAGAACTGTTGGCTCGGATTCGAGGTGCATGCCGAGCTGAGATCATCGACTGTACAATGCGGCTTATTAGCGAGGTCATCAACGACGATGTCACTTATCAAAAGACTCCTCTCGACCTACGTAACCAACGGACATATGCAGTCAAGGTACTTATTCCTTTCTCTGTGCAATAACCATAAATGCTCAAATCGTCCAGGCTGGCGTAAGTGGCTTCTTGGATGTAGCACGTCAAACTTTCAAAGAGGCAACAGAAGATGTGCATCAACATGTTACGGAAATTAACCGTACAGCTTCCTTCCCTAGTTGACGAATTCTACTGATACATCAAATAGAGAAGTATGAAATGCAGGCTGAAACTAGGTTCGATAACCCTCGTGGATACTACCTGCGCTTCTCCGAGAATGATTTCGACGGCCGTAAAGTTCCTGAAATACTAGTGAATTGCTTTCGGAAAAGAGGCTTCATCGAATGTCAAACTTTGGACCTTATGAAGCTGAACCAGAAGATAGCTGATTCACACGAAGAAGTCATATTAATGAGCGATAAAACGATTCAGGAACTCCTTGACAATGTTCGAAGTGAAGTGCCAAATTTGTTCAAGGTCTGTGAAAGTATAGCCATGCTCGACATGATCACATCTTTTGCTCAACTGGTCACTACTCAAGACTCATACACTAGACCCGAGATTACTGATTGTATAGCTATCAAATCTGGTCGACATCCCATTAGAGATAAGGTTTGGTTACGAGCCAGTCTTTCGTGGGAGAACTAGCTAACTATAGCAGAGCCCGTCGTCGAAGTTCATACCCAATGATTACTACGCTACGCAGAATTCCCGCTTTCAAATTATTACTGGATGTAATATGAGCGGCAAAAGTACTTACATTCGTGGGGTTGCTCTCATGGCTATCATGGCACAAGTTGGCTGTTTCGTACCAGCTTTATATGCTTCATTTCCTATGATTCGTCAACTATTTGCGCGAGTCTCAATGGATGATAGTATTGAAGCCAATGTTTCCACTTTTGCGGCTGAAATGAGAGAAACTGCATTCATTCTTAGGTCTCAGCGCATTAATAGTGGCTCCAGCTAGTGACTGTAGCTGACGATGTCATTTAGGAATATTGATGAGAGGAGTCTTGCCATTGTTGATGAACTTGGTAGAGGCACCAGCACGAGGGATGGGCTGGCGATGGCGTTGAGTATCGCAGAGGCTCTTGTTGAAAGCAGAGCACTTATCTGGTTTGTGACTCATTTTAGGGAGCTAGGTATGGCCTTGGTGTGTTTGTATGAGTCTATGTTGACGTAAGCAGCTCAGATTATGTCGGAGCGTCCCGGCGTTGACGTCTACCATCTTTCTGTTGACATAAGCAACGAAAATACAATGAGAATGCTATACAAACTCGGGCAAGGTTGTGTAGAAGAGCAACACTATGGTCTGGCTCTAGCACGGGTAGTTGATCTCCCTACAAAAGTGCTCGAGGTGGCTGAGTATGTCTCACAAACTCTTGTTGCTCGGGCCGAAGCGAAGAAGAGTTCATCTAGAGATCATGCAATCAACAAGAGGAGGAAGCTTCTTCGTAGCGTTCAAGAGCAACTAGAGCAGCTTCGAGATAGTCCTATGGAGGATGATGTACTGCTAGACTGGCTTAGAAAGCTGCAGCAAGAATTTGTTGTCCGCATGGACCAGATCGAGAAGACAATTGCGGATGCGGATGCGGATTCGGATGAATGGGAGGAGAATAATGTAAGCGAGGCAAGCGAGGGGACTGCTGATACGGATTAAGCTCGAAGTGGTGAGCTTATACTACTTGTCGTTGAAGTAACACATGGCTTGATAGTTCAGCTCTTGTTTTATCAATGTGGGCATGTCCCGAAACTGCCAAGGACACTTGGTATATTCGCTTCCCTTGACTGTTGCTCGAGGTAAATAATATACAACTTTATGGTTCCATGGGCACTTCTATCACCTTGCAAATAGGTTCGACAACCTTTACTTTACTTTTTGAGTTGGTAGTTAAGGCTTAACCGCTTATCTCGAAAGTGGACCATGCTTTAGTACTCCCCTTCCTTCTCTGAACTCTTCATGAAATCAATGTACTCGTTGTAACACATCGACTGGAATAGAAGCTTATCTCCGTTTGCTTGAGAACAGAGGTAGCCTCCAAAAGACCGTTGGTGTTTCACTGAATACTACTTGTTCCGTGCAATTAATTAATTGAAGTTAAGACCGGCAAATACGCTAGAGTATAGAAGCTTATCTCCGTTTGCTTGAGAACGGAGGTAGCTTCCAAAAGACCGTCGGTGTTTCACTGAATATTGCTTGTTCCGTATAATTAATTGATTATAGTTAAGACCGGCAAATATACTAAAGTATAAAAGCTTATCTCCGTTTGCTTGAGAACAAAGGTAGTCTCCGAAAGACCGTCGGTGTTCCACTGAATACTGTTAGTTCCGTATCATTGATTGATTGTAGTTAGGACCGGCAAATACGCTAGGGCACAGTTGTATACCAGCGTGCCGACCCGTGGTTGAATTATGCGAGCCCCTGTTATTTGCCCCTTTTATGGTGGGATTGACAGCGGGATTGGCAGGGGGACCATGATGTCCGCGGACGAACCGTGTGGACGGTCCATGGAACTACTGCACATTTTGTGTATCCGTACTCCCTGTTGCGGGAATAAGAAATCTCTTCATTCACACACTCTACGTCAATTGGTCCTAACCGCTCCGCTGGTCCCGGCTGCTTTTGATGTGATACATTAGTTACCCCGCTTCCATTGCAGAGTGGTAGCATGTGTCTAGAATATGCGGTGACGCTTTCAAGTACTTAAAGCATACCTCCTCTGTCACTTACCATTTCTTATGACCGATTAGTTTGTACTTTTCAACAACTATATTAAACCAAGAATCGTTCAACAAAATTTCCTCAGGAAAGCATCTTTGGAGAGAAAGTCCTTCAACGTCAAGACCAAACAGAATCAATAATCATGAACGGCCAATCAAGCATGAAAGTCCTGATTATCGGGGCCGGTAAGTTAATTCTTTCGGCAGGCCCTCTTTTCTCAACTGACACTTGCAGGTACTACCGGTCTCCTGATAGCACAGGGTTTGAAAAAATCAGGTATCTCATTCGAGGTCTACGAGCGTTCCGCTTCCGCAGATTACTCCGACCGAGCTCGAGACTGGTCAATGGCCTTGCATTGGGGCTCCACTAACTTCGAATCCTGCCTACCGGAAGAGATTCTTTCCAATATCGGAGCTTTGCAAACTGATGAGTATTATCATGACCTCCACGGACAAATGCCGCCAGTGCCAGTTACAGACGGAGCAACCGGCGAGTTGCTAATGCATGTCTCGTCCACTGGACTCAGACGTGCAAGTCGAAGGAAGATGAGAAATTTATTTGCTACAGGACTGGACATTCATTGGGGCATGAAAGTCACATCTATTGATGTAACTGAGACTTCAGTCACAGTAACATTTGAGGACGGAACCACAGCAACCGGTACCCATCTCGTTGGAGCGGATGGAGCCAAATCCATCGTTCGAACAACCCTACTAGGTGATAAGGCCGCACTCACACCTCTCCCATACACGCTGCTCAACTTCAAGCTTAGCTACTCAGCTGAACAGGCGCGTTATCTGAAGGAGACACCGGAGTTCCATCCTATTATGAACTTTTCGTCCCATCACGAGCACAGGACTATGTGTATGCTTGCCAATTTGGACATTGTGGATAAGGATAGGCCTGAGACTTGGGTCTTTCAACTACTTTATAGCGTATATGAGGACGAGCCGGGAAAACAGGCGATGTTGCTTGGTATGACTGATGCAGAGCGGATAGCGTGGATGAAGAGTAGGTCGCACTTGTGGGCTGAGCCGTTTAAGAGTGCTACAGATTGGATACCGGAAGGTACACCGGTAAGTCAACTTCTACTTATAGAAGCATAATCAGCGTAGAACATTCCTCCTGGGGGAGGAAGGTGGCTGCAGACTTTCATTACCAAAGCTCTAGCAATTCGCTGACGCAGCTTAGATTCCCGCCGATGTTTGCAAGCTCTGGAAAGACCCTGTTCCGTGGGATAACCGCAAAGGTCGCATAACACTAGCTGGCGACGCCGCACACGCAATGACACCTCGTAAGCTCCCATTTCTATCATGCCCATAAGTACTGTCCAATCATCCATTGCTAATCATCCCTCCCCAGATCGCGGCCAAGGTCTTAACAACGCCATCGAAGACGCCGCCAAGTACGTCGCGGCAATCCGAAAGATCGTCAATGGAGCCGATGCTGCTGGCGAAATCGCAGCATATGACGCAGATGTGTTCGAGCGTGGTAAGCGGGAAATTGGCATTTCGTATGTTTCGACTGTGGCGACACATGATGTCGTTACTTTTAAGGATGGACCGCTGTATAAGATGGGGCTTAAGCGTCCTGATGCAGAGGTTGTAGAGGCTGCGGCTCAGGCGGTGGATGTGAGATAAGAGATGTGGTGGTTTGGGGCTCTGTGGTTCAGGTAGATGATTGATATGTGAGGGTGTGGTACAGGGCCGATTCAGATATCTGTTGGATTCTATTGTTAGTTTTGCTTGAGAAATTGGATTCTATTGTTAGTTTTGTTTGAGAAATGTAGAGAATTTGCTTGGCCATCATTGGATGTCTTTCCATCCCATGTGTTCGTTGACATGCCGCGAGTGTAAGGCCTGACAGAGTTGTTCCTAAGTATTATCTTCGCCATCACCTTTGGTGTCAGAGTAAACAACGAGAGTGAAACTACCCGTCAGCAGGCAGGCTCTTCGATTACAAACACTATAGGAAAGAAATCTCGAACAAAGTTCAAGTCATCGGAAGAATTATCATTACCAATAATCCTATTCAGGGCAGACCCTCGTGAAATAACCGCATCCCAGAACCGAAAATGTAGCGTATATTCTAGCCCAGCCGCCCTACTAGATACCACGAGATAGACATGCTTAATAAATGGCGCGACATAAGGGTGACCCCAGGATTCCGAAAGACCATTTCCCCAGAAAATCAGTCGACTTAGCTAAAAATCCCACCATTTCTCGTCATAAGGCATGTGCTATCTCGAAATGCGGAGTGATCGGGCGCGGCCGGTCGTGTCAGAAATCGCCTGATTTTCTGCCTGTCGTACGACCCCACCACGTACACGAGTTGCGCAGAGTCGAATCCTACAAGTTGGTAGATGTAGTACATATATACTCGGAGGATGTGGGTGAAGATGAATATGAGATTTGTATACACAGCTACATCTTTTGGATATCACTAAATAAGTCCTCACACAATATCATAACTTTTCGCACTCGTATTCGGATTCGGATACTCGAAGCACTTACCAACAACCACCACATACCATTACAAACATGTCTGTAAGCGCCAAACGCGAAGCCGTGATCATGATCATCGGCGCAATGGGTGGTCTGATCGGTGCCAATGCTCTGCTAAGACCAAGCAATCCTCACTATAGCATCAAAGCAAGCATGGACAGTCAACTCGACCGATACAATGCACATGCTCCTCGCGTTGAGCAAGATCCTCTGTATGTGTATTTCAATTTCGTAGACTTTCAGTGATATGGTGGGTATACCGCCAGGAAGTTTGACCATGTTACTGACTGTGCTTTTAGAGACACAATCTTCGATCGAACGGCGCTGATGATGAAGGTTAAGGAGGATAAGCCGTGGAACAAGACCTATTCGGAGAAAGAGAGGAGGCTATAGGGCTCATGTTGTAGTCCAAAATGAACTTTTTTGAGAATATCAGAGCATTATCGTCGGCGGAGGGGTCGGGAGTTTGACATGGCGTCTACTTCTTAAAGGGAATTATAACGGGCGTTCGGACCTGGAGTTAGAGCATCATTTTCTCGATGAAAGACCGATTCTGTCTCTCAACATATAATTAAAAGCGAATTGACTTGCTTCTAAATTCATGCAATGATTGAAAACCAATGCTCGACCCTGACCTCAGGCTTCCTTGTGTGGTGATGACCGCTGCAGCTAAATTTCAGCATCGAATGCAAGATGCCTTTCCGCAGCTAAGAAGATTGTGATAGAGCTACCGCTTGGTATGAATTGAAAGATAAGTAGTTACAATATTTCCTTGACGCATACATACAATTCTGCGAAGGCAACGAAGAAGGAAAGGCTCGCGGTGCCCGGCGAAGTAGCGGCTGCAACGAGCACCCTGACTGACGCTTGATGAGAAGATGCAGAATGCTGCTCAAGACGAAAGTATGTGACCGGATAGTAAAAATGTATCTCCATATAACCATTTTAATGAATGATAATTTCGGCAGCTGAAGTCCTACTAGTTTTGTTGCACTTGCAGTTATATAGCTAAGGATTGATCTCATATGAAAGCGACTCCTTGTATGAATGGAGACCACTTGATTCGACGATAAAAACATTACTATGGCCGTTGATTTAAAGATTCTCACGTGTGCGAAAGAATCTTACCGGATTGAGAAATCGGCGAAAATTGGGTGAGCTTAAGGTTAAACCATCATACAAACCTACTTAGTAATCATCAAGCTCAACTTCAATTTCCCACCAGGAGGAGCTGTAGTAATTTATTGACTGCTGTGCAATTGGTCTTAAAGATTACATTCTTATATATGAGATATACTTGTACCAAGTACACTAGAGCTTCAATGGTCTTGTATACCTCTTAGGAGTATATCTCTATAGTTGGATTTGTGCCAAGGTAAGACTACTAAAGGTCGAGGGGTGTGTTACCTCTCGAATAGACATCTAAGCAGCTATTAACCTCAATCTTCATTCTCAGCTCTCCAGCATATGGCTATAGGAGCAAAGTGCTAAGCGACAGCAAGGTCTCCTTATTTGGATAATTTACCTGCCTGCGCCGTTGAGTTCGATCGTAGATAGTCTTGAGTTCTTCGTATTGCTCTGCTACCTGCCACCCGTAGCAGTTCGCTACCTCATCACGAAGAGCTGCATCCGTTGTGCCTGCTACTCATTTCCTCTGGGTTGGTTCTCGCTCTTCCTAATAATCGTTTAATATTCTTGCTGACTTTAAAAACTGTTCCTGGAAATGGATCCAATTGATTTTGTCGGTTCACTCAGTACAGCTGTAGGTGACGCAGGATAATATAGGTTAAAAACTCATTTGTATTATCTTGCGCAAAGAGAGAAGAGAGAATCTCTCTTGCTTGCTAACTATA
>LNKV01000083.1:44562-60840 GCA_001465935.1 Clarireedia homoeocarpa
ATAATTAATAAATAATATTTAATTTTAAGAACTTTAAATTTATATTTTATTATTAAATTAGAAATAAATCTAAAGTTTATATTATTAATTTATTAATTTATTTAATTAATTATTATTTTTACTTTTATTTTTATTTTTTTTTATTTTTTTATTATTTTTTTTATAAAAAAACTTTATAAATTAATAATATTAATCTTTTAATTAAAATTATTAATAAATTAATATTTTATTATTACTTTAAAAAATTAATAAATAAATATATTAAAAATTATATTAAAAAATATATATAAATTTAAATTTATTATCTAAATATTTAAAAATAAATTCTATTAAAAAAGAAAATAATATAATAATTTATTTTAAATTAATTATATTAACTTAAAACTTTAAATTATTATTTTATTATTTAATAAAAATCTTTTATATTAAGTAATTATTAAATTAATTTAAATTAAATATTTTAATATTTTAAAAATAAAATATTATTTTTATTATATTCTATTAAAATTAATTAATTAATTAATATTTATTTTCTTTATTTTTTAATTTATATATAATTTATTTAATAACTTTTATTTAATTTATTAACTTTTTTAATTATATTTTAAATATTTGTTTTTAAAATTATTTTAATAAAATAATAAACTTTTAATATTAATAATTAGAATCTTTTATTAATTATAAGTTTATTAAATATAAAAGTTTTTATATAATAAATAAAAATTTATATTAATTTATAAATAATTAATAAATAATATTTAATTTTAAGAACTTTAAATTTATATTTTATTATTATTTTAAACTTATATTTTATTATTAAATTAATAATATTAATCTTTTAATTAAATTTATTAATTAGTTAATATCTTATTATTATTTTAATTAATTAATAAATATAAATACTAAAAATTATATTAGAAAATATATATAAATTTAAATATTATTATCTAGATATTTAAAAATAAATTTTATTAAAAAAACAAATAATATAAAAATTCGATTTTAAATTAATTATATAAACTTAATATTTTAAATTATAACTTTATTAATTAATAAAAATCTTTTATATTAATTAGTTACTAAACTAATTTAAATTTAATATTTTAATATTTTAAAAATAAAATATTATTTTTATTATAAATTTAATAAAAAATATTAAATATAAGAAATTTTATATAAATAATATTTATTTATAATTATTTTATATATAAAACTAAAAAATAAATTTTTAATAATTTAATAAATATAATAATTTATATAAAATCGTATATATAATATATTAGTCTAATTAAAATACTTCTTTATAAAATATTATTTTATATAAATTTTAAAACTCTAAGTTATATAAAGTCTTTCTTTTTATATATAACTTTAGTTTTATAATTCAATATTTTAAAATTATTTAGTATCTTTATTAATAGTTTTATTATATTATATTAAACTATCTTTACTTTATATATAATATTATTATTTTATTAAAAATAGTATTCTTAAATATTTAATTAAAAAGGTGATTTATATATAAATATTTTATTAAAAGGTAATTAGTTTTTTTATTCTTATATTATTAGATAGTATATAATATTTTATAAACTTTATATATATACTAATATTTATATACTTAATTCTATAAATTCTTAAAATAAATTATATATATTATTATTAGAGAGATAATAAAAGTAAGTATTTAATTAAGGGTTTTTAATAATAATTTCTCTAAGTTTTAAAAGAATCTTATTAATAGCTATACTAGATTTAGTTAGTAGATTAGAGTATAATAAAAATATAGATTATAATCTTTAAGTTTCGTATAAAGTAGACTAGTATCTATAATATTAATATTCGAAAATTTATTAGAGTTACTTTATATATTAGTATTTTATAACTAATAACTACTTTACTTTCTTAATTTATATAAACTTATAAATCAATTTATTTATTAATATATTAATTCTATTAATATAATTCGACTATCTCTTTTCTTCTTAAGTTAAATAACTATATTAGTTTATTTCTATAAGTTATAACTTTATATTTATATTTATCTTAATTTATTCTATATTCCCTTACTTTCTAGATTCAGACGACTTTTCTAAATTAATATTTCTTAATTATATATCTCTTATATAATTATAACTCGAAAATCTCTTATTCTCGAATAATTTCGATTTAAAGCTACCCCCCCCTAAATATTACTTTTAAGCTTTTGTTTATTATTTATTTTATTTATTATTATTATTATCACTTCACTTCTTTAAAGATAATAGAACAATTAATTACTAATAAAATCGTAACTAAGTTTATAACTATTCGCTAACAACTTAGTATCTAAACTAAGAAGTTCGGATAAAAACTCGAAACTCTTTATATTAATAATACTTTCTTTTATTCTTTTTATCTTTATTCGATATCTAAGCGATCTAAACTATAAGACCCGGATAAATTCAATAATTCCCGTTTCGATATCTAGTTACTTATTATTAAAACTAAGTTTTAAGTTGATAGCGAAGTTATAAGAGATAATATTACTAAATTCTACTATATTTTCTTGAATCTTAAACCTTCAATTTAAACTTAAATCTTGTCTCTTGTCAACAAGTCCTCTCTTAATTATAAAGATATCTTTAAAGCTTTTATTTTTATATATAAGAACCTTTATTATACTAAAGAAGTCCTTGTTTATTTTTATATAGTTTATTAAAGTATTAATTTTTTAAATAATTATATTATTAGATTTCAATATATTCTATATAAAGTAAATAGAAAGAGTTAGAATAATAATTAGAAAATTAATACTTTTTATTTAGACTTAAACTAGATATTATAATAATAATTAGATAATTAGTTAGACGAGTTTATTAATTTCAAAGAATTTATATACTTTATATAATATTTTAATAACTCTTTCTTCTATTAACTTATATTTATACTTACTACTTTACTAATCTAATAACTATTATATTTTCAGTATTTTTATATATAGTCTTACTAATATCTATAATAATAAGCTACTAAGTTAATAAACTTAAATATAATCGAGACTAATAAATAGACTGAAAGATAACTAGTTTAAATAAAAACTTCTTTATTATTTTTTCTTTTACTTCTTTTAATTTATTTTCTTTATTAACTTTAAATTATTCTTTTTAAATACTCGAGAGCGAGCTTTTTCAAAAGAGGGGGTAATATAACGATTTATACGAAATCGTATATATAACTATATTAATTTAGTTAAGATACTTCTTTATAGAATATCGCTTTATACAAGCTTTAAAGCTCTAAACTATATAAAGTCTCTCTTTTTATATATAACTTTAGTTTTATAATTTAATATTTTAAAGTTATTTAATATTTTTATTAGTAGTCTCGTTATAGTAGTTGTTTATTAGAGTAAAGTAAAAAGAAGAGATACTTCTTCTAAAATATAATATATCTATTATATTATTTATAAATTATAAAGCCGGAGTTTTATTATTATTATTTATATAATACTCTTTATTACTAATAAAAGTATATATATTTATAAATATATACTAATATTTTTTCAGTATCTAGAACTTTTCTAGTAGTTATTTTATAAGTTATAAACTTATAATAGTATAATATTTATTCTAATATTTATTCTCTAAGTTACTTGTTCTTAAAGTAATATAGTATTAATTATATAACTAACTAGTAAATATTATATTATTGTTATTATATATTATTAGATATATATTATTTATCTAGTAATCTTGTTTTAATAATAAAGTATAAGCTTTATAATCGAGAATAAAAAGAAGAGGTACTTCTTTTAAATTATAGATAATATTTATTATATAAAGAAAAAAGAGTATAGAATTAGAGTTAGAAAAAAAAGGTATTTCTTCTAAATTATAATAAATCTATTATAATATTTATAGATTCGAAGAATTATTAATCTATTATATAAGAACTAATAATATCTTTTACTAATAATATAAAATATTATTTATACTAATTTAGTATTTAGAACTTATATATATTATATATAAAACTTATAGTTAAAAGTACTTTATTATTTTATAATTATTAACGAGTTGACTATTAATTAATATCGGTTTACTTAGTATAATTATAAGTGATATAAGATAATATAAATTAAAAACTTATTTATATTATCTTATATAAAGAGAGAAGAGAGAATCTTTCTTACTTACTAATTATATAAACTTGGAATTCTAGTAGTTTTAGTAATTATAACTATTTTAAAAGCTTGATTATACTTTACTATATCTAGTTATACCTTGCTATACCCGGCTATATCTAGTTATACTTAGTTATATCTAGCTATATTTAATTATATCTAGATATTAGTAGTTTTTACTTATTATTAAAGTTAGTTATATAAATAATTTATTCTTTAAATAATAATAAGATATAAGTTTATAATAATAAGATATAAGTTTATATAATATAAAATTAAAGTAGTTATTTATCAGAGTAAAGTAGAGAGAAGAGATACTTCTCTCGAAATATAATATATCTATTATATTACTTATAAATTATAAAACCGGAGTTTTATTATTATTATTTATATAATACTCTTTACTATTAATAGAAGTATATATATTTATAAATATATACTAATATCTTTTCAATATCTAGAACTTTTCTAATAATTATTTTATAAGTTATAAGTTTATAATAATATAATATCTACTTTAATATTTATTCTCTAAATTATTTATTCTTAGAGTAGTATAGTACTAGTTATATAACTAGTTAGTAGATATCGTATTATTATTATTATATATTATTAGATATATATTATTTATCTAATAGTCTTATTTTAATAATAAAGTATAAACTTTATAATCGAGAGTAGAGAGGAGAGACGCTTCTTTTAGATTATAAATAATATTTATTATATAAAGAAAGAAGAGTATAAAATTAAAGTTAAAGAAAAAAAGTATTTCTTCTAGATTATAATAAGTCTATTATAATATTTGCAGATTCGAAGAATTATTAATTTATTATATAAGAACTAATAATATCTTTTATTAATAGTATAAAATATTACTTATACTAATTTAGTATTTAGAGCTTATATATATTATATATAAAATTTATAATTAAAAGTACTTTATTGTTTTATAGTTATTAACAAGTTAATTATTAATTAATATCGATTTACTTAGTATAATTATAGATAATATAGGATAATATAAATTAAAAACTTATTTATATTATTTTATATAAAAAGAGAAAAGAGAATCTCTTTTATTTACTAACTATATATATAGATAATCGGCCACAAAATAGCTCCGGCCAGGCGGGCCGGAACCCAGGGCAAATACGGTATATCCGATATAAGTATACAATACCCGTATANCAATGCCCGTATAACTGGAAAATCAACTCCGGAGACCACAGGTAGATAGTCAATACCCCTCGTACGAAGGGTATAAAGATCGCAGTACGATCCTGTAGTTAGAGAATTAAGACGATTTACATAAATAACACTGGACCCACGCTTTGTACGTGTTTCCGGGTGTTACGTGTAACCCTCGTGCTTCTTCACGTGATATCACATTCTCTGTGTACGACCAGCCCGCAACCCGGTCGTACCAACACTGATCAGTAGTTGGATCAACCACAGATTAGCAAGGTCAATTACACTCTTACAACTTTGTTCTTCCCCGTTATACACAACCCTATTTTACCTATCTTCAATCCGTCAACTTCCTCTCTTCAATCCCTTGTACGAACCTTGGACTCCGACAACATAATCGACTTCGAGGAGTTCGCAAGATACGAGAAGGTCACTCCGACCTTAGCAGGTCAGGACTTCGACCCGGACAACTTGGAGCAACACACAGCCGAATGGATTTCCACCCGGATCGCTATTTAGATCGTACAAAGTAGGGTGGACCAAGATCGCGACTATATACTATGGACTGCTTTCTATAACGACTTCGAAGGCTGGAGCGAGGAATTGTTTAAACTTACTAGCTCTAACCTTCTCCACAAACTCCGAGTATACTTTACCTCAAACAGAGTTTGGATTACTAAATCTGATGATCGTACGTACACACAAGTCTTTGGTGAACTTATCAATATCAAGGAATATCCGGAATAGAAAACCGAAGACATTAAGGAGCACCTTCGTACGATAGATCCCATCAACTCTCGGTTCGTCCAAGGAAGTATTAACCTACTTCCTTCTGTACCCTCCGCTGTTTCTCCGGCAACGACCCCTCTGGCTATATTTGCAACTCCCTCTACTCAACCTACAACTTCGTCTGCAACTCCAGCGCTTGAGCAAGAACAAACGACCCCAGTACCTAGTGAAGTCCTAGATAATCGATTTATACACTTTACATCCACGCCTCACCCTACTAAAACTGTTTCGCCGCTGACTATATACAAGAGAAGTAATATCTCTAAGCCCCTTAGTAACTTGATAAAGATTCTCTCGGACAAAGAGTATAAATATAGTAGTAAGATATACGATATCTTAGAAAACAAGCTTCATATCTTCTACAATTGTTATACAAAGGTTGGCTTATCGACAAACTACTTCCACCTTAGCTTTTTCCGTACTACTTTATAACCGTACACTCGACTTTTACTATAACAAGATCTCTAGACAATCGTACAACTTCCGTACAATAGTTACTATAGTCAGAGAATATTTCGAGACAGAAGAGAACAAGCAGCTTTATCTATCCGAGTAGAGAGAGACTATATACACTTTCGTACAAAGGAAGAACCTAGATAAATCCAAGCTAGAATACTTGGAGATACTCTTCGACCGCCTTCGTATACTACAAAAAAGTCTCTCGACCGAGTACCAGAACGAATTCTCCCTATATAACCAAGTCCTCAATACTTATCAAGGTATCCCAGAGTACAACCTTATACTCTACAAGCCAGCTTGTATATTCGAGTCAGTCTATTCTGATCTGAGATCTACAATCGGAACAGTAGTGTATACAAGAGAATATACTACGTAAACGTAATACCCTAATAAACAATACTAAGTCGACTATAAGTATCAAAGCAAATTCAATCGTACACAAACAAGTAATTAGTTAACACTAAGATTTCCGAAAGGAAGACAGTTCTCAGGCCCTTATATAAAGAGCAAGAACTATTCCCCAAATCCTTGTACAAAAAGCAGAAACTAGGAGAATACGAAATATTATATTTGTAGACAGACTAGCCACCTCGCTAAGACGTATTCTTATACAGAGAGAACTAAAGTATATAGCCGTATCAGCTATTAGTACTTACAGGAAGAAGAAAAAGAAAACAAGGAAACAGGACAGTTCCTATAAGAAAAGAAGTAAGAAGACAATAAAGATTCAGATAATATAGAGGAACGAGAACTCTCGTCCAACCAATTCCTTATAAAAATAGAAGTGATTAATAGTAGTCAAACTACCCAAACTCTCAACAACCTTAGTACGATATACAGTATTACTTACTATAATCCTAGCAAACAGAAAGCATCGTATAACGAAGTATTCACGTTTAAGGAGCAGTACTCGTCAATACAATTTCAAGGGATTATACCTAACAATAGGGCTGTAAGTATATCAACTACTAGCAAAGTACAATTTCAAGTACTATAGCAACAAGACCCGTCTATTACTTTAGCTCGTATAAAGAGCAACGATCATACAATCCGTTTTGGCAAAGGAATAGTGAAAGTAAAAGGAACAACTGTTATATAGATACTAGTTAGTCCGATTACTTTCTATATTATAACTGCAAATACCCCATTCCTCTACTACATTCAGAATATAGACAAAATAAATATACAATTTAATAACTTAAAGAATATCCTTATCCAAAGAAAGAATATTATATTTATCGTATATAAATAGAGATATCTATAGATACTTTTATAATAGTCGGACACGATCGCTCAAACTCACCTTACTGAAGTTGAACTTAAACAGCTACATCACCGATTTGGACACCCGTCTGTACGAAAACTAGTATAACTACTAGAGAAAGTAGGGCACAACAATATCGATTATCGTATAATCGAACACTTGAACAAATTCTGCAACCACTGCCAACTGAATACGAAGTCGCCCGAACGATTCCGGTTTACAATCAAGGATAAGATTAAATTTAACTACTCGATTATTATTGATATTATATATCTAAACAAATCCCCAGTTCTACACGTTATAGACGAAGCTACTATATTCAATACAGCCTAGTTCCTAAAGGACATCAGCACTTGTACAATATAGGATACCCTTCGGGTATATTAGATCGATACCTATCTAGGTCCACCAGATTATATTATATACAATACAAGTATAACGTTTATATCCTAAGAGTTTAGATAGAATATATATATAATAGCAAATAAGACGAAGGAAATACTAGTAGAGGTATATAATAGTATTAGCAAAGTAGAGAAATACTACTAACCTCTTAAACGTTTATACAAGATTATTAGGGACGAAACAAAAGAAGAAAATATCTCTAAAGAGATTATCCTACAGATAATTATAAAAGCAATAAACGATACAGCCAGGCTAAACAGCCTTATACTAACTCTCTTTGTTTTCAAGGTATACCCGAGAATAAATCAAATATCAACTCCGTCCTAGTCAATAATCATACAAGCCTAAACAGTTCAGACTACAATAACGGAAATCAGAAAGATCAATACTCAGCACCAAGTCAAGGAAGCTCTAAGTACAAGGAATAGCCCTCAGACAATAGAGGTACTTAACCTCTTACTACAATCAGATATAAAAGTCTAGCGAGAAAAGAAAGGCTAGACTAGCCCCTTTAAGCTTCTGGCAACTGACAAAGAAACTTGTATCGTTGAACTCCCCTTAGGTCCGACTAGCTTTCGTACGACAATTATGAAACTATTCTTTCTTAAAGAAATTAAAGAGATAGAGATTCGTACGAAGGACCAATTAGAACCAAACCCAAAAGAAAAAGTGAAGACGAAGCAGATACATTCAACAAAACGACTAATCCCCTAAGTTGTTATCCTATTTAAGAAAGTAGAGGTGTTTATTACTAAGAAAGAGTAAGACAACTTAGAACTTTCAGTTAAGCTTTGTACACAAAGTATGATTATAGCCGAAGAACCTCTATTTCAAGTAGTATAGTAAAAGGAAATTAACAGTTTGATTATACAAGGAGTCTTCGAATTTGTTAAATATAACCCGGCAATCCACATCAGACGAATCTTCAACTCCCGGCTTGTCAACGAAGTTAAAGGCAAGACGACAACAGTTCTGTATAAAAAGTTAAGGTTGGTAATATAAATATACAATAATACTAGGAAAGAAAGTATCTTGACACAATCGCTAACTATTCAATATACAAGCTAGAGAATCATCTTAATACTAGCCCCTTCACTTTATATAAGAGGAATCGAACTAACCTCTCGAGATATCATTTAAACGTATATATAGTCAATATTATTTCTGAACTGATTGATTCTAGTATGACTATCTAAAGAGATTCGGACGAACTATCCTCCTAACACAATTATAATCGTCCACAAACCCTTGTATAGAATACTAGAGTCAGGAACGCACTAGTAGGTTATATACTACAACTACTACAAAGACAAACTGAATATAGAACCCTCTCTGTACAACCCTTATCTTCTAATCTCTAAGGACCCCGAAGTATTTACAGTAATAGTAATGTAGACAGACGATACTCTGATCCTAGAAGACAAGAAGTTCAAATAGAAAGAAGAAAGAGAGCTGAAATAAGCAAATTCCCAAACAAAGCCGATTAAGAAGCTTTCGTACAAGATATCTTTGATTTTCAATAGATATAAACTGTAAATTGAGAACGAGAATCTTAGCCTTATACAAAACGGACAAAGGTAGAAGATCAAGTTTATAGACCTTAAATCTGAAAATCGTTTAACTGAATATCGCGAATAGTGTACTCGAAGAGTGTACTTCTCGAGTATCTGCTAGCCAGAAGCAAGCTTCGACTTGTTAGTCGCAGTACAGCACCAAGAACCCTTGTACGACGAGATCAAGGCTCTAAATAAACAGCTGAAGTAGCAAATCAAGAACTTAAACAAAAGAATATATTATATCCCTCTAGAATTGCAAATAGCAAAACTCTTCGTATTTATAGACAGATCGTTTGCTAATAACAAAGATCTTAGCTCGCAACTTAAATACAAGATCTTCTTAGCAAATAAGTATCTGTACGAAGGTTTAGACAACACGTTCAGAATAAAAGGCAACCTGATCTACTAGAGTAGTACAAAGAGCAAGTATATAACTCGGAGCGTACTAGTATCCGAGATCTACAGAATAGTTACTAGTATCGACTTGGCAATTATAATTAGCTGTACAATTCAAACAATCGCCGAGCAGCTAGGACTTCCAGCACTACCGACTGTTATTTACACAGACTTGTACTCCCTGTACAACTACCTCGTGAAACTTGGGATAATGAAAGAGAAACGATTGATAATTGATATTATAACTCTACGTCAGTCGTATAAGAGGAGAGAGCTAACAGAAATCCGATAGATCAAAGGCGACAACAACCCTACTAACACAATAACTAAAGGGATAGCGAACAAGGTACTAGAAACAATAATCGATATAAACGAACTCACCATCCGAGTAGAAGAGTAGGTCGTACAACAATAAAAAGTAATATCAGAAAAAAGAATTTTATTTATTTAAGTTTTTTTATTTAGTTTTCCTAAAGTACAAATTGAGGAGTATAGTACAGTTATTTGAATTTTCTTTATATTATTTTTATTACAATTATTCACTAAGCCCGTCGGACGGACAAGAAATACACTTTGTATACAACAAGAATCAATAGAAATCAGAAAGCCTCTTAGTTTCACAAAATAGGAACCTACTACTTATCTCGAGCACTATACAAAGGTTAAAGCCAAACTCGAGTACTACTTAGCAGCTGTGTACGAACCTATAGCAGGTTAAGGGAATTGTACTTGTAAACAAAAAGAAAGTTTCGTATATACCTTAGAGGACAATAGGATTCTCGCGGAAAACACTAACTACAAGGACTATTGAACTAGTAGTTACTTCGCTTACCAACTCAGATTTGACCGGAGCCTCGTCCGAGTCGCTCTCGCTGTACTTATCACCAGCATCATCATCAGGATCGTCCGACGAGCTGTCGGACGAAACCTCGACAACAACACAGTAACAAGTACTATAATCCCGCTACTTGCAATTGCCGTAAGCGCCGTTCCAATATCCAGCAAGCCGGACACAGGTCGGGAAAGGCGTAAAGCCTCGCCTATAATACTCATTGTAGCCGCTAGGGACAAGAGTGCCTCTACTCTAAATAAGCATAGTATTTATATACAAAGGATATATCATTAAGAGCTGTATATCTTAGATACAGTCTTGTACAAAAGCTATATCCTATCCTAGTAGAGCCAAGACTGTTCGTTGCAGGTTGTTGTAGATATACCCTCGAAGCTGCTGCCTATCTACGAGAAGAAGGGGGTAGCCTAAGGGCAGTACTCCCGGAGCAGCGACAGCGGAGTTGGCGGTAACGACACTAGCAGGTATGAATAGGACAAGCCTGTATACGAAAGCAACTAATTAACAATCTCAATCCATCGTACAACAGAGGACTTAACTGGTTATTTATATTTATTTTGATAGTTTAGTATTAGTGTTACTGTTAGTGTTATTGTTATTGATGTTATTAGACAATTAATTAATTATTATAGATCGTACGACAAATATAGGCTCTTAGCTGAAAATCCTACACGCTAAAAGCTTGTTACCTGATAAGGGCTCGGTTCGGACGAAAGAGAAAAAGTTGCTAGTATATAGATAATCGGCTACAGAATAGCTCCGGCCAGGCGGGCCAGAACCCAGAGCAAATACAGTATATCCGATATAAGTATACAATACCCGTATAACTGGAAAATCAACTCCGGAGACCATAGGTAGATAGTCAATACCCCTCGTACGAAGGGTATAAAGATCGCAGTACGATCCTGTAATTAGAGAATAAGACGATTTATATAATTAACACTGGACCCACGCTTTGCACGTGATTCCGGGTGTTACGTGTAACCCTCGTACTTCCCCACGTGATATCACTCTTGGGGTACGACTTTGCCGGTCGTATCAACAAAGATTAATACTAAGCTCTTGATTCCTGAGAAGTACTAGAGATTCTTAATTATATTCTCTAAAGCCGAGTTAAATACTTTACTACTCTACCGGCTTTATAACTATAAGATTATTTTAGAAGAAGGTATAGAAGACAAACTTCACTATAGTCTACTATATAAGATATCGACTAAGGAATTAGAGATTGTTAAGAAATACCTTACTAAGAACTTAATTAAAAGATTTATTAAACCTAGTTAAATTCTATTTACTACTCTGATCCTCTTTATTAAGAAACTAAATAGATTATTATACTTCTATATTAACTTCTATATACTTAATACTCTTATTTATAAAGATCGCTACTTATTACTATTTATTGATAAAACTCTTACTTATATTTTTTATATAAAGATTTTCACTAAGCTGGATATTAGATAAGTATTCTACTATATTAGAATAGACCTAGCTTTTAAAGAGTTTACTATATTCTATATATACTATAGTACTTATAAATATAAAGTTATATTATTTAGATTAACTAACGACTTTGCAATTTATTAGTATTATATAAATAATATTCTTTTCGATTATTTAGATATCTTCTATATTATATACTTTGATAATATCTTGATTTACTCTAAAGACCTATTTAAATATCAAGTTTATATTAAATTAGTTCTATAATATCTCTAAGATATTAAACTACAAACTGATCTTAAAAAGTACAAATTCGATATTATTTATACTAAATACTTAGAGTTTATTATATCAACTAACAATATAGAAGTAGATCCCGAGAAAGTTACTATAATATAATAGTAGGTCTACTTAATAATAGTAAAAAGTATATAATCGTTTCTTGGATTTTATAATTTTTATAAATATTTTATTTATGATTTCGGTATTATTACTAAGCTTTTAGTCGAACTAACTAAAGCTAATACTCTTTTCTACTTTAACGAAAGTTACTAACTAGTCTTCGATACTCTTAAGTATATATTAATAAGTATATTACTCTTTTAATATTATAATTACTTACTTCCTTATATACTAGAAACAGATATATCGGACAGTATTATAATAAATATACTCTTATAGAAATACAACGATAACTAGCTCTCTATAGTATTCTTCTTAAAGACAATATAGTTGGTTAAACTAAACTACAAAGTATATAATAAAGAAATACTTATAATTGTTAAATTATTTAATAACTAGCGAGCTGAGCTTATATTGACTCTATACTAGATCTGTGTTTATACTAACTACAAGGTTTTAGAATACTTTATAATTACTAAGTTCTTAAATATACAATAAACTTGATAGACTGAATTCCTTACTAACTATAATTTCTTGATTATATATCGCTCTAGAAAAGATAACTCTTTTATAAACGCTCTAACTTATAGAGTAGACGAACTATTATTGTAGAATAAATAAAAGAAATATAACAGACTATAGCGACTCTTATACGATAACTAAATCGACTTGAGAATCTTTAGCGAACTTTCGATCTTATTAGTTGATATTGCTATACTCGATACTCTTGATTCCCCGACTCTCTTTATTGATTATCTTCTTAAAGCTAATTATAACTTAAAGAGCTTATAAAGTTTAAGAGTCTAAACTACTTATAGTAACCTACTTCTAACTCTTAAAAGTAATCTACTCTTATACAATAACTGACTTATCGTTCCTGATATTTAGAACCTCTATATATTACTTATTCACGAAGTATATAACTCTATCTTGATAGTATATCTTAGTATTAAGAAGACTACTCTTTTACTTACTAAATACTATTACTAATATAGATTAACTACTTCGGTATATACTTATATCTATAACTACTATACTTATTACAGAAGCTTAGTTCCTTATAATAAGATACTAAGATTATTTCACTTTTTACCGATCCTGATATATATCTAGGAATATATTATAATAGATTATTATAGTTTTAATAAAGATAAATATAAGTTTAATAATATTTTAATTATTATCAACTATCTTAGTAAGTAAGCGATTATTGTATTATACTACAAGATAATCGATACTCGAGAATAAGCTAAGTTATACCTATAATATATCTACTAATACTATAGCTTACTTATAATAATACTCTCTAATTATAACTTGTAGTTTATATCTATCTTCTAGAAAGAGTTTAATAATATCTTTGAAACTTAAATCAAACTCTCAACTACTAATTACCTTTAAACTGATAATTAAATAAAGATCTATAATTAGTATTTATAGAAAAGACTTCAATCTTTTATTAGTTACTACTAAGACAATTAGTCTGAGTTCCTACTAATAATAGACTATACTTAGTTAATTTTATTATATATTTCCTTTAGTAATTTAAATCTATTCGAAGTACTTTATAATCGAGAACCGCGATATACTTAAACTTAGAACGAAGCTAACCTGACTTCGCTTATAGATAACTTTAATCTTATAGATACTTATATATATATATACTATAACTTCGAAATACTATAATAAACTCGCTAAGTAATTGAGAAAGTATAAGAGTGTATAACTTAAATTATAAATATATTATACCGCTTAGTTAACTTCGATATTAGTAACTTTGTTTAACTTGATATAAAACACTTACTTACTTAATAATTATTAAAGAAGCTCGATTTCCTAATAGATAGATATTTCAAGATTCTAGAGAAGATCGGTTATTCTTTCAAGCTAAAGTTGCTCGAGATAATAAAGATATACTCTATATTCCCCGCTAATAAATTAAAAAAAGTATCGAATAACCTACTTTTTAGCTAAGTTAATAACTCTTTATTACTAATTAATATAATTAGTAAGGAGGAATAAAAAATAGAGAAAATCCTTATTTATCGTAAATACTATAGATCTCTGAAATACTATATATAATAGTTTAATCACAATACTGATTTGATATAGTATAAAGTGTCTAACTTTAAAATAGTCTTATACTTACTTAATATATTCTACCTAGAAAATCCTACTCTGTCTAGCCTCCCAACACTCCTTCTAGAATAACTATATTTATACTAGTTAGGTAAGAACAACTATAAGTATCTAGAGAGCAATTACCTAATAGCTTTTATATAGAAACAATAATTCTTCTATTAGCTAGACTTATAGCTAGCAATAGACTTGTGAATAGTATCAACTTATACTTACTTATAATTTTTTATATTTATTTAACTTTTTTAATTAACTAATATTCGTATACTTATTTATTAATATTATCGAATAGAATCAATAAACTTAAGATATTCGAGGGCGAGCTTTCTTGAAGAGGGAGGTAGTATAACGATCCGGATATACTAAACTCTTAGAATTAGTGATTATAACAATCTTAAGTCTACTAACTAAAGTTAGTAAGCTAGCTAGCCGACTATACAAGTTTAATAAGGATTAGTGATTATAATATATTATATTTACTTGATTAGTAAGATAGACCTTAGTAGGCCTAGTATATATATACCTTAAGCACGTAACCTCTATATATATATAAGCTCTTAAGGCCCTTCGACCCTTTTAACTCTCTAGTTATTGATTTTAAGAATAGTATAATCTTTATCTATAATATATTGTCACAATATTATTAATAAGTTTAATAAGTAGTTTATTAAGTATATAATTAATTAACCGGAATTATTACTTTATAAATATAATTATAACGAAGTTTATAATTAACTTAATAGAAGTTATTATATTTATCTTTATTATCACTTTATTTATTTAATAAAGTATAATTATACTTAGATATAATGAAAATTAGAAGGTGAAATAAAATAGAAAGTATAGATTATAAAAAGAATAAATAGAAAATATTATTATTACTATTAATATTATTATTATATAATATAAATAGAAAGAAGTAATTTAAATATATATATTTTAAAATAATCATTTTAAACTTTATTATTATAGAAATTCACTAACGACTATATTTAATTAAAGCGATAATAATAAAAATAATTATTTAAAATAATCTAATTTAGTTAAAATAAATATTTACTAAATTAATTATATTTTAGCTAATTAATACTAATTAGAATTTCGAAATACTTTATTATTAAATAGTTATTTAAGAGGATTATTAATCTTAATAAATAATATATAATCTATTTAATATAAACTAATAAGATTATCTATTTATTTATTCTCTAAACTTATATAA